>BLXL01000200.1:0-25642 GCA_023170135.1 Acarapis woodi
CAATAAGAAAAAAAAATTTCTTTGATTTTATTTAGGTGAAAAAAAAAAATCAGAATCCTGTTTCATATTTCTTCTGATTTTTAAATATCTTTCTAACAAAACTAGATCATTTTAATTAAAGAATTAAAAAAAAATTCGCGTTTTCTAATATTTTTCTCTTCAATTCAAAAGTCATTTCTCAACTATTAAAATTCAAAAGATTTATTTAAAAAATTTTAGATACTATATTCATTATGACAACTACTTAGATAATTGCAAGTCAATCTATATGTTTCTTATTAAATACTTCCAATGGACCTTTAATTTCCTAAGATAAATAATAAGAAATTTGAAATCAAAGACTTAATATTTATCTTTTTACATAACATTATTATACAAAAAATAAATTTAGTTCCTTAATCTAGATTCTAAATTTATTTCACCTGTAATTTGCATTTTTTTTTGTTATTCGAATGTAAAAATTATTCGGAAATGGATAAAAATAATTTGCTAAAAATTTTACATTTTGAAGGTGAGTTTTTTTGTATGGTTGAAATTCAATTTGATGATATAAATTTTGTATTGATCTCAGAATCTAGGCTGTGAATATTGAGATATTTATTTTAGTACGAACACAATCTAATCACACAGAATACGAATAATAATAAAAAAAAATTATATTTAAATTATTGAAGACGCAATAGTTCGTTGAGTTTTACTGATACAGATAGCGTTTTATTTTGCTCTAAAACAAAACAAAAAAAGTTATTTTTCCGAAATCAAAAGAATTTTTTTTATTTCATTTTGACACAAAAAAAATTTAATCTCGAAAATTCAAAAATCCAAAGTTTAGATCAAATAAGTTAATATATATTTCAATATATTACGCAAAATTAATTGTTGTTTGCAATCTTTTTTTAAGAGCTCTTTTTATATTTTGATTTTCTATTTGGAAATATCTTGTATATTTAGTAATCTATTAAATATATTATTATTATGGATTCCTTGTTTGGACAATTGTAGCTAAAAAAAAATTTATTCAATTTATTAAGTAGGATTCAATAAATTCATTAGTAATAAACTTGAAATCACATATAATTTTGTTTTATAGATTTTGCTTTTAAATTTCTTTGATTTTATTCGATACATTCAATATAGATTAAATTATTGACTTGTTTAAATAAATAATACCGTTTCGACAATAAATTCAAATGTTTTTAAATTAAAAACCTACCAAAATTTAAATTTAAATTCTAATTTTTTTTAAAATTAATCAGATATGCTATGACACAGCAAAAACATATTTCGAATTAGAAATTTTACAAATTAAAACCAAAAAAAAAAAAATGACTTTTTTACACAAGCAAATGCGATTTATTATAATTGATCAGAAATTTTTGCAAAATTACACACAAAAAGGCTTATTAAAAAGTATCTTGTAAAAATATCTAATTCTAAAATCGATTTTTTTTAGTAAAAATGACCAGTTTTAGGAACGATAAGCGATTTTTTTTATCGAAGTAAAAAAAATTTAAAAAAATAATGATACAAAATTTTTATGACTAATATCTCCGATTAGAGATTTTAGTTTTTGTGAAAGTTTTAAAATCACATATTTTAAAAAATTCAGCATACTACTTCAAATTATAAATTTGTGATTTTCACACTACCTTAGACGATAAAATATATAAAATAAATAAAAGTATATAAAGTATATATATAAATCCTTAGATAATCTTAAAAATTAATTTAATAAAACTTAGGCCTATTTTGAAATTTTTTCAAAATACTGAATGTAAAACATTGTAAACTGTTCAAATATATTAAGAAAATTTAATAGATAAATACCACGATATTGATAAGAAAAAACAATATCATTATTCTTGTCTATTCCATTGAGATGTTAAAAAAAAACTATGTCTGTACTATTACTACCTTATTTTGTATTTCAGAAAAAAAAAAATCTTATTTTTTTATCGAACAAAAAATTATTTCCAAAAATTTTAAAACATTTGATTTTCTAGATGCCAAATTCAAGTATATAAAAACAATCGTGTATGTTAAACGAATTCTTTCATTTTTATTCCAACAAGTTTAGTAAAGAGAAAATTTAGCCAGTCCAAATAATAGTGACTGTAGTTCACATCAATAGTTTATAAATTATGGAAGTTTATTTTATTAAATTTTTATTATCAAATTCAATCGAATTGTTCCTATTTGAGAATAATAAGAAATTCTCAAATACGAAGAGGCTTTTATTTTATAGTGAACAGATCTTTTTTTTAGATTTGAAATCGAAAAAAAATTTTTTTTTTAACTTATTTTTTGCTTTTTCAATTTTCAACTTATAAAATGCTTTGTAACAAAAAAAAAAATCTATTATTTGCTCAATGACTTCTTATTTTATCTTATTTGTAAATTCTATCTCAAATTAAAAGCTTTTCAAAAAGCGTACACATTTCTTAGGTTTAAAAATATTCTTCGAATTTCTATTTGAAGGTTTCATTTGTAATGCCAACCAAATACTGTCGATGATACTCACTTTTTAGCAATTTTTTTTTATTGATTGAAAAAATTTGTATCAAATTATTTATTACCGGAAATCACCTCGTAACCATTTTTTTAATAATTATTAAAGATAGATAAATATTAAGTTAATTTAATGTTGCGCATGAGTAAGATAGAAAAAAATTTATAGTACAATTTGATTAAATTATAAAAATTATAATTTATCAGAAATCTAATTTATTGAATAATTTTTTTTTATTTTAAGAATTTAATTAAATTTTTAACAGAACAATAATGGTAAAATTTATTTCACTGAAAGCCCAAAATTCAAATTTCTTTTCTTTATTACTTTGTAGAATATTCAATTTATTATATTTAGTTAGTAAAAAAAAATAAAAAAATAATCAAAAAATACTATTTTAAGTGAAGGCTGAATAGTTTTCATCAAATTTGATTTAAAAATTCAAAAAATAATGAAAATTATAATGAGATAATCTCTGAAAATTTATTCTAGACGGCTGAATAATAAATTTCCCTAGATCCACTTGGATTTTTAAGCACCAATTCAAGATAATAGACAACAAAACTGTTTACAAGCAAACACATAAATGTAATTAAAAGTAGTGATAATGCATGTGGTAGGTATATTTTTACTTCTTTCCATCGTCTGCCAAATGTGATGAACAAATAAAACGCAGTACCGATAAAAAAAAAGATGAATAAATTGATGCCGACAATCATCACGATTCGAATGTGTCGAAGATGTGAAGTGGATGACGTTTTACGGGCGAAACAAAATAACACGAAACCATTTGTAAGAAGGGCAATCAAACAAAGTATTAAACAAGAAATTAAAATCAGTTGCTCGATCGATTTGTTTGAACATAGGACAAGTAAAATAATACAGGCAAAAATCCCAATTATATTTAATAATAGCTGAAAACAGGTTAAAGTGATTAATTTCAACTTTGGGTTTTTGTTGAGGTCAGCCATTTTTATCGCTTCCGATTTTAGAAATAAATTACAAAATCATTCTTATTAGCATGTCGAATAACCGAATAATGATGAGCTTTTCCATTCAATGATAATCAATCATTGTAGCTATAATCTGTAAAATTTATTTATTTATATCATACATGAAATTACTTTTAAAATTTAAATTGAAAAAAAAAACGTGAAAATTTCGAGTCGGACTTGAAAAAAATCAGCAAAAGGCTAGAATAAGCAGAACAAAAACTTTGATTACCGAGATCATTAAAAACTGATCAATAAAAAATTTTGCATGCTAACATTTTTTTAGAAAATTTCTCGTAAATTTAAGAAAATAAAACAGATTGAATTCATAAAAAAAGGTATTACTTAACTACTGTTGTTAAGTGTTTACCGATCGATTTAGAAAAAAATTGAATTAATATTTATTTACCTAATATATATAAGCATAGATTAAATTTTTTTTAGACATCATTAGGCAATTAGAATATAAAAATTATATAGATGGCGATTAATGTTTGCAAAAAACTAAAAGAGTAAGGGACACTTTTTGACAATAAAACAAAACTATATTTTTATTTATTATTTTAGATTTTATCATACGTATTTAATCTAAAATCTCAATTTAAATTTTAATTCTTTAACTCTTCGAAACATATTTTATATGTTGTCGACTGCGAACAAATCATTCAAAATCAATTAATCATGAAATGATCAAAAGATATATATCAATTTAATCAATTTGATTTACCGAATCTTTATTTGTATATAACTTATACATGAATATTAGAAATAGAAACATTAAAAACTTAAATTTATAAATTAAAAAGAAAATTCAAAAAAAAATTTTTCCTGCAAATGATTTGGAATTTTCATTTAATTAAAATAACTTTTTTTCAAACTAGTTAATTAAAATAGAAAAATTTATATTCGCTCAATAGGAAAAATTTAATTCTTTGTTAAAATATCCTGACAATCTAAACTAAAAATTTTATTTTTAGTAACTTAAATTTTTACTCCCCTAAATTTCTTAGATACCAGAACTATATTTAAAAAAATTTTTTCTATCTGAAATTAAACAAATAGAGTACATGATTTTACGAATTGTAATGTCAAAGGTAAAACGAAAAAAATCGAAGAATTCATGAAATATAATGCAAATTTATTAGTAAATTCGTAATCCAACAGAATAAATATTTAGCAAACAGTCGAGTTGCAAAGCTCTAACAAAAAAACATCATACATTGAAAAAAAATATCAACCAATTACAATATAAATAATTACTAATTTGCCCAAGGCGATAAAAAATCAACAGGTGAATTACTAGATAATTGAACTTCGAAAAATAACTAAAAATATTTTGGAATATATATTTTAAATGATGAAAAAGTTAAAATTTAGAATAAATGACAAAAAAATAAACCGTTTACTTTCTGTCAAGCATTTTTTTTATTATTCTAAATAAATATTATCTATAAATTTTTAGTGTCAGTATCCTTAATAATTTGTGAAACAATCAATTGTCAATTTTAAATAAACTTATTTATTTTTTTTCTGTCCGACTTATCTTTTCTTAAAATTTCTGATCGAATATGTGACCTTAGAACTAAAATTGCGATATCATCGTTTGACTTGTCTTTGATTCAACTTTACTAATCAATGGCGCTTTTTATACTTTAATAATTTAATTTTCAAGAATTTTTCTATAAATTTTATAATTTACTAAATTTTAATTAAACAAGACAAACGAGGAGTTATGTTCACCCGAGTGACTGGTAAACAAAAATCCGGTAAAATTAAATTTATATTTTGACATTGACATTAATAGTCTATTTTTAAATTAATGGCTTGAGCAGAAAAAAAAGTTTTAAAAAAAAAAATATTTAAAAATACTTTATTATAGCGAAAATATGAATTTCTAATCTTCGATCATATAAAAAGTTGATATATTTTATACAAATAAGCTTTTCTGTCTCTAAGAATTTATTTGAAATTATTTGATTTAAAAGAAAAATAGTTCATAAATTTCAAATAATCTGGAATCATTTTTTATGGCTTGATATTTTTATCTAATTATTTTTAAGGTCAAATATCTGAATTTGGTGAATCAGAAAAATCATTTTCAGAAATACTTTTGTAAAATTTACTTTAAAATTTATACAATTATAGTCTTTGAATACAAATTATACTGAACTATAGTGCAAGTTGCTCATTTACCTGAAAACTGTATCAAAAACCTTATTTTATTACCATTAATTGTTTAATAGAAATCGAACTATCAAAATAACAAATCGAAGTCTAAATTTTCCAAATAAACTTCAAAAGAGAAGAAAATTGGATGAATTAAATAAATTAACGTATGATCAGATTAATTTTACTTGATCACTGAGATTTTGAAATTGTAAACTCATGTTGCGTACTATGAAAATATATATATAACATAATTCATCGAATTGGAAATGTGAGATTCTTAAAATATAAAATTTATTATTCGAATTCATGATTTGATTAAAAAAGATTGAAAAAATGACAGATTTTTAAATGTAAAATTCATAATATTTATTATTTGGAAAACTGAATATTAAAATTAAAGATTTTCAGTTTGAGTTTATCATTATATTTATAAGCAAAAAATAACAACTACATTCATTATTAAATAGTCGTATCAAATTTTGTTAGAAGCATTTGTCAAAATTTTTGAAGGTGTTTATCAATATCAAAATAATTATTGTAAAGTGTTTCTTTTTTGTTTCATTTGCTAAAGAAGGTTTTGATGTAAATTTTTTTTAGTAAAATGAATCTTTTTATCTTTATTTTTTAACTTTTCATCTTTTTTGCAATTCACTAATGAAAACCAATATAATATCAAGTCTTTATATAAATTTCAAGCATTCTAACCATAAAAATGTTTGGAATTCCTTTATAATTTGCACTAATTTCAACTTATCAGCTAGCAAACACGTCCATTTTTGGATAAATGAAAAATTTTTATCGCCAGGCCATACACACTAATTTCTGTAAGAAAGTAAACAAAAAGTTCAATTTTAATTAATCTATTAGGCAAGCTAAAAAGAACTAAAATGTGATCAAATATATAAGATAATAAATTAATTAAATCAATATTATTATGTTGTAAAATAAATTTTAGCCTGATCGAAAAGATTTATACTAGATTTATTACACAATGACAGTATGGATTAAAAAAATTTTATAAATAAATTAACACACTGCAATCATCAATATTATGTAAGAATTTTTTGTAATGAAAAAATTATTTCCAAAAATAACTTTACAAAAAATATATAATTTAGAATCATTTAACATATATTTAATACGTTTTTTTTTTGTGAAAAAAAAAACAGAAGCTACAACGAATAGAAAAAAATCTTTGAAATGGTTTGATTGACGAATACTAATTGCTGAATGAATTTGCTAATTTATTGTTAATTTTAAAAATAGGTATTTAGATATGATAAGTGAAATTATTTTCATTATAATTCGTCCTGAAAGCTTAATACTCATTGAATATCAACAAAAATAGGATTCAATAGGCTAAGATCAAATAATTACTTGCACGTTTATAGACAAGTAATAATAGCTTTTAAACGCATTTGCTTCAGTAAACTGCAAAATAAATGAACACTATATATAGGATTCATCTATGTAAATTTTTTGAAAATTGATTATCTTGATTTGAAATTTAACTTTTTAGTAATAACATTTTACGAAAAATTACGGCTCGTTATCAATTTACACATCAATGTTAAAAATTATTCATTCAGGTAAATAATGATATATATACTAAAATTGCCATAATAATATTATGTATATTTTTCTTGCTTGACTTATTGCCGATTGAATAATTGAACCAAATAATAAAAATTATTCCTTAAAATATAATGCATAGATTATTTTCAAGGTAATAATAAAATAAAATGAAATTCCTCAAGCAATAAAAAAAAATAAAATAATCTTTTATTTTTAAATATATAAATAGACGAATCGCAAAAATAAATCTAAAAGTATGTGCTAATGGTGAATTTGAAATAAATGATTGCTCTAATTCAATCTTATAAATGGTAAAAACTAATGAAAATTTACTTGAAGTAACTCTTATATTCTCTTCAAAGTATAGTTCTCGAATTTTTGTTAACAAATTCATGAAGAGTTGATTATCAAACAGTGCAGGTTTTAAGCATTGATTGATATCATAATAAAATTAGTCATTGTTTTATATATTTCTGATATATATGTGAGAGAAATCTCATATATATATATGTGTTGATTCACTCAATAAGTTTTTGATTTTTACTCGTATACAGTAAATAACAAAAAAAAATTTGATGCCCAAATCAAAAATTATCAATTTGATGATTGAAAAAAATTGATTAGTAAATTCTTAGGCGATTGCGGATGCTCACTAAGAATTACCAGCAATATTGACCATTGACTAATTTTATGTTATAAATCAATAATTTTTTTTTTATTATTTTCAACACTAAAACATCTCTCCAAAAATTATCAAATGAACTATTTAATTGATGATGTCAAAACATGGTTAGTTTCAAAAAATTGTCTTAAAAATTTTTTTGAAAATATTTTATTGATCACGTTTTAATAATTCTAGATTATAATTTAGGATTTGTTCAAAAATTAAATTCTTATTCAAATTTATTAGTTTTGTTTACATTTTAATTCGCTAACAAAATTTCTTAATTTTAATAGATTGTAATTTAATATAAATTTATGTAATTACAAATAAAGATAAAATGGCAATATACATGTGTTTCATGAAATAAAATTTTCAAAAATGATGAAATATTAATTGTGATTTTTTATATTTTATAGAATAAATTTATAGATTTTGATTTTTTTTTCTTAAATCAGCAATTTCAATAATTATTAAACTTTCATTAATAATAGATATCGATATTCACAATATGATTAATTTTGGTTTTTCAACTTTATCAATGATTTTTCTTATTGGTCACACTTTTAAAAATTTTAGCATTCTGTATTTTCTTGTGCAAGTAACTGCAACATCTTTAAAATATTTATTACGCAAGTACCAATAAAATTTTTAGATTTCCATATTTTTTTTAAAACAAGCTAAATTTTAATTGGAATGCACATTTTTTTTTGTGATTTTTTTATTTAACATGTAGAATAATTGATCACAAAAAAAAAATTTTTTAATTTTATGTGTAATGAAATTAAGAGTTTGTCATTTGGTATGTGACAAAATGCATTTTATTTGTAATTCTCAAAAAAAATTGATGAAAGTACAATATTTTTACAGACTGCTAAATAAAGTGATTAAATATAAAAAAAAGATAATTTGCAGATTTTTTGTGTTTGGTTGCTTTCAAATTTAATTAAATTTATCTGAAGCATAAACAAATAACGAATTAATAAATAAATAAATACAATTTCAATCAGAAGTATAATCTTTGTGTTTGATTTTTCCAGAGTGTTCTATTCGCATTCATTAAAATTATTTATTATTGATAAATCACAGAACAAATTCAATTATTTTTCATTTTTCTGAAGCATAATTTTTCAAATAAAATTTTTGATCGATCGAGATAAAAAAAATTTGAACAAATTAAAAAATAAACACTATTACTTTAATTTGAGAAGAATTTTGAATAAATAATTCGTGAGTCCAAAATAAAACTGATAAAAATTAGTAAGAAATGAATTTCACAGGTCATAATTTGAATTATTTTTAGACAACTAATTATGATTTGTTTAATTGATATACATTAATAATTGATTTTCATTTACTTATGATCGATTGCTGATAAATTTGAATCGGTATTATTTATGATTCATTCATAAGCTTGGAAACATAATTACTGAACTCGCTGCTTGAATTTTAAAAATAACGATATTCAAATACTAATCATTATCTGATAAATGTTTTGTAATAAAATATAGACTTATGAAAAACATGTTTTCAATCAAAAAAAGACAATTCAATAGACCGCATTAAATTAAAATATTTATGTATATTTTGAAATTGAAAGATACTCAAGTGTTTACAATATTCCTTTGTTTTTTGTTGTGTCCATTTTCATTTGATAATTTACATTTTATTTTTCAAAAAAATGTTCTTTTTTTTTAAATTAATTTGGCTAATTACTTTATTTACGAATGGTAAATGATTTTAAATTTTTTCAGAATCTATAAAAAAGGGAAAAAACATCGATATTGTTGCTTTGAACCAGATATAAGCTATTCATTCCGAAATTCGTCTAATTTCTTACAAATTATAATTTCAAATTTATTCAGAAATGAAATCATCTAATTTAATATTATTGATTTGGTGGTTAATTTGTTCGATAAGACTAAATATTTGTGAGCAATCAGAGAAAAACATCGATAGAAAAATGAATCTGGAATCAAAATTAAATTTTTTATCGGCTTTAATCAAATCGGAAAATAAAGAATTCAATAAAGAAATATCGACTGGTCAAAACGTATTACTAGAGTATATATTAAACGATACATCAAAAATGTTTCCAAACGAATCAACAAAAAAATTAATTGAAGATTTAAAACCTAAAAAAAAATCATTTGATCAAAGGTTATTAAAAAAAATGCAACTAGATTTCAAGTCTGTCTCAACTTATAAAAATAATGAGAAGAAAAAGTGTGAAAATTATCATTTTGATTGCGAGGGATGCTTAAAGCAAGAAAATTGTGTTTATTGTTGGTACGAAAATAAGTGCGTTAAACGGAAAAATTCAGATAATGTTTTGGTGAAAGCTGATAATCAAAGTAATCGCCATCAAAATAATTTTCTGGAATCAAACAAAGCAAAAATATTTACTGAAACTGAAGCTAGCCGCCATTACAATAATACAATAATGATCATACCATTTGGTACTGTTAAAAAAAATACCTGTCCACAGCGTGATACCCTTAAAAATATTTCTGCTTCTTCGTGCCTAGGTATGTATCTTCGTAAAAAAAATTTTCAATCGATTTTTATATAATAAAAAATTATCTAATTTTATTTTCATTTTATTTCGCTTTTATCAACTTTATTTTTGATTAGTCAATGAATTGACTTTACTATGGTTCATGTTTACGAGCGTCGTTTTATCCGTGATTATTTTATTTGGGTGTCTTTTTTATTGTTGTGTATATCGAAAAAGGCACATGATTATCATAGCTTCAGACAAAGATGATTTTGTTTTAATTGATGAGTAATGATTGAATGACAATTTGAAATTTTTATTTTCTATAATATAGGTTTATGATTAATTAAGATTATTAAAATTCCATCATTTTGAAAAGGTTAAAAAATTTATTGTAAATTTCTGAAAATTATTTTATTCCCTTGAATCGATAATTAATGATACTTAATAAATACTCAAAATAATAACTCAATAGTGACCGCTTTTGATGGCGAATTGTCATTCGATTTTTTTTTCATCATCATTTAAATGAAAGGCGGATCTGATTAGCCAATTATGATGACTCTTTCAAAGTAATTTAATTTGAAAGGTTATTGTTTTGAAATTTTATTTCAACATACTAGAAAGCTTCTCACCTAACATATTATCATTTATAAAGTTAAAATTTTATTCAGATAAGCTGTCGATTTTACTTTGTGACTAATAAAAATATTTTTTACAGGTAATTCTTTACCGAAAAGTCTATATTCTAAAATCAAAATTTATATTTTAAAAATTATAATTTCGAATGAAAATTCTATCCGATCACAGTATATTAATAGATGATATTTTGTTTAGTAGATTCAAATTTCTCATTATTGTGAATTTCAAATGAAAGATAGATTATTTGTTCAAGCTCAATTGAAACTCAGATAAATTTTTGATTCCTGGTCGCACAATTGAATGTGCAATATATTTCATAGCTCATTAATAAAAAAGTTGCACAGTAAAAATATTTCGATTACTTTAATTTTTAATATTTCTGATAATAAATTTGATTGTGAATATAATGCATTCTACTACTATTATCTAATTTTCTAAGCTCTCATTAGAACTTTAACTTGAATTTCGAAGCATACCTTTTATACAATTATCTTACGTATCATTGCAAATCAGTTGAACAACGATTATTGAATTTCTTTTTAAAAAATTATCCAATAATTATGAATACAGATGTTTTATTTTTTTATTCATTTGCTTTGTCTTTCAAATAATTGAATAACTAACGGTGTATATCTTCAATCTCAAGATAAAGAGTGTTATCTCATTATCTTTTTTAGTGCTAATATTAATTCTCTGAATAATTTGATTTTAGCGTCAGCCCCATCAGTTTCCTATTTTAAAAAAACGATTATAATCTCAAAAATTTTTTGTATTTTATTCATTCACATTATACATATTATTTATTTCCAATGTTAAATTTTCTATTTCTTTAACGTATTTAGTTTTATTTAGAGTAATTTTTTGTCGATATTGATTAAGTTTAGCTTTTAACTAGCAATTTTTTTATTTTGTAATGTGTTTTCTTTTTGCAACTATCTGTTTTCGCAACATGTATTTATTAGAAACTTTTTTGATGTTTAAAATCAAATAACAATAGTTTGTATACAATAGAAAAAAAAATTCAGTAATTTTTCAAAAAAAAAATTAGCAAATTCGACCATGATTCTCAAATGGAACGACTACTTCAAAATTTAAACTTATTTGATAACTGGAAAATGTATAAATCTTTTCATTGCTTTTTCTGCATTTTACAACTTAGTTTAGATGACCTGATAAGAAAATTTCACAATAATTACTGCCTCTTTTTTTCATGTGCATCATTTTTTGCCTCTGGTTAGATAATTCAAGGTACGATTTGCCATTCATTTAGCTTTTGATTAATTGTTTCGCAAAGACTTTGAGCTTATCCACATTGAACTTGAAAAGAATATGTTTAATGTCATCTCATTAGTTATTTCGAAATGACATTCAAAAAGTGTGAGGTTTTAAAGTGCACAAATGTATTTTTCGTTTAATGTATGATTTTCGATATTGAGTTAAAAAATCTTGCAAACTATACCGTTCAATATTACTTGAACTTATTAAAAAAAATTCACAGTTTGCTTTGATACTAGTTTGCGACTTAAAACAGAAAAATATAACCCATTTTAAATAAATCAGAATTTCATTCTCTTGAATAGGGCAAAAAAAAAAATGAGCGCAATATTTTTTACAAATCGCCATTTAAGAATTTTACTTCACGAATAGATGATCAATCTATTGTATTTTGATCGGCCGAAAATTATAAATCAGAATAATCTAAAATTGAACATTACTTTCGTTATTTTCTCAGATTTGGAATCTTTGACACTTAGAAAATTATTTTAGTCAGACGTTTCATTTGTCAATTCAGAAATAGTTTTTTTTTCAATTCGAAAAAAAACGGTAAAAAATGATAATTTTTTCAATTAAGAATTTTGATTTCAAAATTGTTCTCTCAAAATATGTAATTGCAATTCCTAACATATCTAATCGATATTGTTTATCAATTTTTTAAATATAATTAAGTTAAATTTATTCTGAACATATTAGGCTAAATATGTAATACGAAACTATATTCAGATTTATATGCAGACACATCTTATCTGATTGCAGTTCAGAAATTTTACCGGCAATTTTTTCGTTATAGTATATCCTATGTGTGATTAAAAAATACAACTGTGCAAAATAATTTAATGATCAAAAAAAATTTTTTTCGGAAGAAAAACTTCGAGTTACCATTTTCCATTAATTTGAACATGTCTATTCGAGACTATATTATAATCAGAATTTTATACTAAGTTATCTTTGGATATAAAAATTTGAAACAAAATAAATTTTTATAATCTTTTCTTAAATCAGTACAATTTTAATGATTAAAATTTCAGGATTTAGCTAACTCAAATTTTATTTTTAAATTTTTTCATATAATATATTCATTCTTCTTTATATAAATTTTTTAAATAGGACATCAAGCTAGATTTTATTTTTTTTGTAAAAGAAAGGGTCTTCACCCTTACTGAAAAAAAAATATATATTTTTTCCGAAACCGAAAAGATTTAAAATTATTAAAATTATTCAAAGAGAGGAGACAAAGATATTGCAAAGTATATCAAAAACATTCACGAAACTTCCGAATAATTAATTGAATTCAAAAATTAGATTTCTAATGCGTAACATTACAATATGCACTCATAATCGAATTTAAATAATGAGTAATTATAAATTTTTTTTTTTTTATTGATTGCAAATATGTATCTTGCAATTAAATGAAAATATTCTTCGCATCATATTTTGAAAATTATTTTAGTCTTGTATTATATGTTTGATTATATAAAAAATAAAAATAGCCTGTAGAATCACTACATATTTTATTTGTCAAAAAAAATTTGGAAAATATTTTTTAAAAATATTTGAAAGTAATTTCACTAAAGATGACACATTTTAAAATATTTGAATTGAAAATAAATAATAAGTCCGTAACTCAAATTCAAAAATTAAAAAAAAAATCGCCTTACATTTGAATTCATTATAAATAAATTCAAAGAAAGGAAAAAAATTTTTTAAAGGTAATCTCACAACTATTGAAATTTTTAATTTTAACATAAACAAACCTTATTGTTTTTACAATTTAATATTTCAAGACTTTAAATGACATTTTCTATTTGTCAATATCACAAGCAAAGACAATTGAAAATTAAATTCAGATTATTTGAAAAATTAAGAGGTTTCAAAAATTCGAAAAATTTTTTCACAATCTATAAAATAATGCATATATTTCTTGCCATAATGTCTTTGAAAAGTGATATTTGAATTGAAATATTTACTCAAAGTCTATCTGGAAATCATATTATCATTTTTTTGAATTTAATACAAACTTATATTTGCAAAAAAAATTTTTACTTGACCTCGACTAAGCAAACATAATAAAATACATTCAATGATTTATTTGATTTTTATAATATTTTTAATCGCATGTGTCATATGAAAACAGGAAAATTTATTTTAAAATTTTACTTTTGTTTTCTAAGTTCTAAGGTGAAAATTCATTAAAATAAATTATTCATTTAATAATCTTTTTTTTTTCGCTTTTATAAAAACATAGAAAAAAACACAAATTTCATTACAATCAAATTTGTTATGCCCGATGAATATTCAAAAAAGAAAATATCTCCCTGTATATCAATAAATAGTATTTTTAGATTACTAACAAGTAGTTAAACAAAAAGTGCTTTACTTAAAAGTGAAATTTATTTACGGGTATCAGAATGCTTTCATTATTAATTTTCTCTCCGCCATTTATTATTTTAATTGAAAACAAATTTTTATGCATAAAAATCATAAATCTTTCTGTTAATTCAAGCCCTTTCCTAATTCTAAAAAAAAATATAAAACATGATTAAATATGCACTATAAATGTGCATTCCACCATTAAATTGTCACGTAACTATTTGAAAAACATAAGGAAAGAAAGAATCTTGTATTTAGTGTCAACTAAATATATTATTATATACCATGTAAAAAAAATCACTCAATTGAGTAGTTAACTACTGGATCAGTAAAATGAAGATGCTTACTTTAGTTTAATTTAAGGCAAATTTTTTGCAATGACAAAAAAGTTACTCTAGTAGTAGCATCCTTGAATGTATCTTTTTTTCTTCTACCATGCTAGTTAAATGTTATGGAAGTAACAAATGATTCTAAATTCAAGACCTTTTTTTTGTCTCAGTAACTTCTTTTTTGTTTGCAAAAAGGGTGTGTGTTTAGGTTTGGTGTTTACAAAATTACCATTGCTCTGTCATTAACAAAATTTGAACTACATTCACAAAATTCTACCAGTTCAAAAAGATATTCAATGAATCATTGGTTATTAAGACATCATAAAGTTATTACAGGCATCAGTAAGAGTTTATGATGGAAATATTTAAATGTAAGATACTTTCTAAAAATTAAATTTTAGTTCAAAAATTTTGAATGCTTTTAAATACGATGCAAATTATTTAAGTGTATCAGGCAGATTTCTATAATTTTGCATATTAAATACACTCTATTTAGCTTATTACGAAAAGATTACAACATTGATCGGTGTACTATAAGATTTTTTTAACTTCCGTCCTCTATAAATGAATGATTTCCTGTTTTATGCAAACACTTTACATTTCAAACAAAATAAATTTTTGACTCATCGTTAAACTGTTTAGAGCACTCAAAAGAATAAATTTACTAGCACAAAATGCTATTTAAAACATTTTACTGATTGCGTTTTCTAATGTTCTTAAGTCTCTAACATGTTGGATTAAAGAGATTTTTCACTGTGAAACTTTTTTAATGTTTTCGAGAAGAAAAAAAATTCATAAAAGATTAAAATTCCAGAATTATCATTAGAACTAAAAAAATTTAGTTAATAGTAAATAGCTTCAAAAACGAATAGGGAATTTCGAAAATTTGGTGATTGTACGTCTTCTAAATAGTAATTCAAGCTATTTTTTACAAAACGAAAATTGTCTAAATGTTAAGAATGTTTTTCAAAAAAAAAAACAGAAATTCTTAAAAGAAATTTTATGGGTACAATTTACAGAAAAGAATCTAAAAAATGAAAATCAAAAATTTACAATTTTTTTTTGCTCACATTAAATAATTTGTGAATATGACTAGCAATTGCATTAAAAAATTATATTAATAAAATGAAAATTGTCGAAATACCTTTTATTTTAAGATTTGATATACAGTTATCTATCAATTTTGACATAGTCACGAAAATTTATATGTTGTGAAAGCTATAATACCGGGTATTATTAAAAAAAATTATTTATTTAGAAGAGACAATGTGAAAAAATCAAATGTTCATAGAGAAAAAATTTTGAACAATCAAATATATCAGTTTAATACTAGATTGATTAAAAACAAAAAATAAAAATCCATAGCATTTAATGAAAAAAATGTAGGAAATATCATATTTTTATCAACACTCTTAAATAAAAAGCTTAAGCTAAAAAAAATCATAAAAATAATTAGCGGAACAAACATGTAGTCAAAATAACAATTTAGCTAAAAAATAACTTATAAATTGAAAATAAAGCAAATGAATGAATCCTTCCGCCAATCGATAGCGAAAGTGAGGAAACAAAGGTCATTTATATAAATATATAGATTAGATAGTTATTACTTATGAATTAAATTTGATATTTAGTTTTAAAAAAAATATAAATAAAAAATCCATTTCTTATGTAACTATTTTTTGTCATTTCAAAAATATTTATTTTAAAAGTATGTAAAACGACAGATTCGAAATAAATTTGCGAAAAACAAACAAAATGCTCTCGTTTTCTAATTAGTTCTTAATTTTTATTAGCTAATTAGTTTCATTATATTATGGGTGCTGAATAGATCAAATGATGTACTAAATCAGTTAAGTAATGTCTTCACATATTAAGTTAAAAAAGTTAATTTATTATTTGAAATATATTTAAAATTAAGTATCCTCTTATCAAAAATGAAAACAATAAACGATATATAAATTACTATTCGCTTGAAATATTATAATTATTGCATTTGGAGACATTAAGAAAAATACAATTTATACTTACTAAGAATTTACTATCAAATAAGCGATTTTCATTAATATTATTCGAGTATCTTTGAAGAGAGCTATGATAATTTTTCGATTATAAAAACTAGATGGTGAATAAAATGGTAATTGTGAACATAAAAATGATGAATCATCTTTTTTTCTTCTGCATGTTACGCACGAAAATGGTATTTCAAAGTTTTTAGATCTTATGAAATCGAAAAAAAATTTAGATCACATAATACTATTTGAATACGAAAAAAAAATGAATATTAATTTTAGTTAATTTGTTAATCTATTAGGAAAAGCCAATAGATTTTTATAGATTCTTTTGAAATATAATTCTTTTCCTTTAATATTTTTCTGTAAATTTATATTTGAATATATAGTTCAAATTATTCTGTAGTAAATACAAGTACATACACTCTAAATACCAATTATTTTGGCAAAGAAAAACCATTTCTTGACAAATGAAATTTACTAATTTGCGTGCTCTCATTCATTTGATTCTTCAAAGAAATCGGTAAAATTTTAATAAACGACTTTAGTATTCTAATGGATGCAATCTGTGTCCAGTAATGAAATAAATCTAAGATGAGTTCTAAGACAAGAGTCTATAGAGATTAGGTATACAATGTGTACCATTTATTTATTTATATTAATACACAATAGTCTTTCATGAGTTTCATTGTGCAATCTATTACACATTAATCAAATACGCGTAAACTATTAATTTCTAAGATTATAAAAATTTAAGCACATGTGTGTTATTACAACTAGATTCGAAGTTTAAACAGATAGGAAATTTCTATCAAAAACTGATGTAGATACTTAGTAAATGCAGTAATAAAATTTGAAACAAGAAAACTTCAAAAAAAATTTTATTTCAAAGACTTATATGGATTGAATTTCCACTAGAAATCTTCCATGATCAATCTATTCGTCAATGTAATAGTAAATTTAATTAAATGATTAAGTCAAATTAATATAAAAATTTGTTAAATAAAAAAATTAAAATCTGAATTATTATGCTTTTTTGTCGACAGTTTTTAACAAGAGTTATCTCAAAAAGTACATTAACAAACTCAAATTTTCGAAAAAAAATAGAAAAAAAATTGAAAATAATTTAAAAAAGAAAAGTCAAATCTAACTATTTTAATATAGATGATCATTTGATTGTAAATTATGAATATTATTTTCAAAATTAGAAATTAAAGTTAATTTACCCAAATTAACAATAAAAATTATAAATTTCGAAAATTTTACATTGTAGCTTGATTCATAATATTTTTAGAAAAAAAAATCTTAAAAATTCATTTCACTCCAAATTTTTTTTTTCATGCACATCAGATCATTTGATAATAAATCTTTTAATGAATCGTTAGAAAAAATTCTTTACTTCGCAAAAAAATCTACTTGGGTCGAGCAAATCTGCATTCGATGAGAATCTTACAGCAGTCATTTGTTTTAGATTTTTTTGGTAAGAAATATTTTTTTAGATTCGAAATGTCAGATGCATAAAAGACCTTATCTTGTATTCATTGAGAAAGGAAAATTTTGATTTTTTAGTTTTATGTATATATGTCACTTATAAGTCAGATAAGTTCATGCATCGATTCCCGTTCTTTACTGTCGCATATAATTGAGGATGTCAAAGAAAGTAAGAATTCAATAGTCTCAAATTATAGATGATCATTCATTACAGTTATTCTTTATTTCTTTACGTTTTATCTGAATACTAAAACCTTAACAATTTACTTGGTTAATGTTTTGAGTCTTTTATTTGCAAAATTTTGCAAATAAATATAAAATCTAATTCAAGTTTTCAACATTCTTATTTCTTTTTGAATCGACTATTAAAGAAATATCTTTTTATAAAATTTAAATGAAAATCTTTGTAATAATAATTTTCGATTTCTTCTTTGAAAATTTTTATCTCATTTTTGATGATATAATAATTATTACAATTTCTATTTATTTTTCAAATCACAAAACTTAAAAACTAAATTTTGTCTTTATTTTTATTTTTTTTTTTTTCAATTATTAATTAACCTACTACAAATAAATGCATAACTTATTTAATTTTATCATATAATTCAATAAATAATAACCCCAAAAAATAAAAATATTAAGAGAAATCTGATCAAAAAATCGTAAAGATCAAAAATATGAAGCTTTGAAATGTTTGTGAATGTCAGGCCAAATTACATTTTCAGATTTCTTGTTAATATTATTTTTTTTTTTCCAATATACATAATGACATCTTGTGGATCAATTAAAGAGTAACAGATTTTTTCAAATAATTTTAATACTCAATCGAAAAATGATTTTTATTTTCATAAAATTCTTTATCTATTCATGTTTGTAGAAATTTTCTCATTTTTTTTGTAAAATTAAGTTACCCAATATTTCTTATGATTTGCTAAAAAAAGGCCCTTAACACAAATTTATCGAGTTATTTTTTCACAAACCCTAAATCAAATAAATAAATAAAAATTTACTCGTGTGCTCTCTAATTTATTATTTCGTAATAAAATTTTATTTTTTTCGTGTAAGCTTTAGAAAGTTCTTAAATATTTTTTAATTAAATGAGCAAGAACTTCTCTTGCAATAATTATTGTTTTCAGACAGATCAAATCAATTATTTTATTCAACTATTAATCTCAAAATTCGTTACCTTTAGACTTCTAAAGTAAAAAATTTTCAAGAGTACTTAGTATCAGATATCTATCACTTAATTCTTGAAAAATTGAAATAACGATTGATTGATCAAAAATTTTAAATTTGAACTTTAAAACACATAATAAAAGAACACAATATCAATTAGTGGATATCGTGCTTGTAATAAAATTTTTTAAACTTTGCCTTTTTTTAAACTTTTTGTTTTCTTAGTTTCCGTTAGATGTCTTGAGAGTATGAAATAATTTGTGATTTCATATCAAATTGTTTTCGTAAACATCTGTTTTAATCAAAGGAAATTTTTAAAATTATTCATTATATTATGTCCTGCATTCAATATCCAATTTGACCTAATCTAAAATAATTAAGGCGATTCGATTTATCTTTTTAGCATATTAACAAACGATGGATGAATTGAAAAATTATAAAATACAAGTATGAAATTCATTATCCTTCTTTTGACGTAACTTATAAATTTTTTTTTCCAATTAGCTCTCACAAGTTAAATCATTACTAGAAATTGAAACAAACGATGAACTCAAAGCATTAGAACAAGATCTAGAGGAAGCAATTGAATTAATTAACTCGCAATCGCCAACAGAAATAACGGAAATAAATTCAAATCATTCAAATTATAATTTAACAAATGAAGCACCAATCACAGATGAGATTACGAGCGAAAGCAATATGATTTACTTGAATAGTGAGTCAGATGATGATGAGTGTGAATCAAATAAAAAAGAAGTTTACAAAGGCCAAAATGATGTAGTTTTCTGCGATGAGGAAAATCAAAGAATTCAATTAAATGATTATGATCAATTAATTGGTGAAAGTTATTTGGTTCCTTTTATTGTGGATGGAAAAGTGGAAATGCATGAGGCAGAAGTAATTCAAATATTAGAAATCGATGATTGTGGTGATGCTAAATTGAAAGTACGATTTTTATATCCATTGAATGAATCGATGAAATATTGTTCCAAATGTATAGACATAAATTGTCCATTCAATCATGGCTATTTGGTTAATCTGTCTATGATTAAAGACTCAATTGATCAAGAAAATCTAAAAATTAATTCAAACTGTTTGTATAATAGAGATAGTGAATATTGGAGTAAAGGAAAAATTATTGATAAACCATCAGATTTTTATATTGTCAGATCCGATTCAACTCAAGAACTAATAACTTTAAAATTAAATGAAATCCATTTTTTTAATTACAATGAAGAGGAGGCAAACATCTGGGAAGAAGATAATAAAAAGTGAGTCAGAAAAATCTTTTTCATAAATTACTTAATTTACTTATTTCATAAATTCTTTAAAATAATTTTAAATTTTAGAATGAATACTGATGACAGCGTGAAAAATGATTTTGAAACAACTTATTCAAATAGTATAGGACTTAAATTGCTTCAGAAGCAAGGTTATCAAGTTGGCGAAGGTCTGGGTAAGAATAAGGATGGAATTAAGAATCCAATCGAATTATCAATACTTCCTGCTAACACGTCGCTAGATGCTTGTATTGAATTAAAAAATAAAGGTTATCTTTCCACTTCATCGGAATCGTTTACTCATGAAAAACAAAAAAATTATTTTAAAAATTTGCTTATCAAAAAAAATAGAAAAAAAATTAAGCAAAAAGAAGTTGCTACAAATGAAAAAATGTTTCAAACTTTAAACTATACACTGGAAACTAAATCCACACAAACAAAATCAACTAATATATATTCGAGGGTGAAAAATTTACAAAACGAAACTAAAAATGTAGATAATATGAATATAGATATTCTTCATTTAGAGAACGAAATTAAAAAAATTCGAAATGAAATTCTACGTTATAAAAAATCAATAAGTCTTTGTAAAGAGATGAATCAATCAAATTTGAAGAAGTTAAATGTCAAACTTGGTTTGAAGGAAGGTGAACTTTGTACAAATGAACTAAAATTAAAATTATTGAGAGAAAAAAAAAAACGAAAAGATTATGATCGAAATATCAAATATTTTTGATTTTTCATCTTTTTATCTTGTTTTTGTTGTATTTATATTTTATTAACTTTATCATTATTTAAATATTACCACTTTTTAATTAATTAATTGATCCTTTGATTTTTTTAAATGTGCTTTAATTAAAATATCTGATATGCTAATTAGTCCTGAAGTGATTCAGTTAGAATTGATCAAGCACAAAATTTTTGTCAAAATAATATACAAATTTATTATAATTTAAGTGACGTGTAAAAGATGAAAAAATTTTAGCATACTATTAGCATCAATTCATTTACTTTTATTGATCGTCGAATAGTACAAAAGTTCATTTCCTTATAAATAAAATTTTTGTTCAGGACTTTATAGAACTTTAATTTTTTTCCTACTTTAAAATCGATCTTTTTTTCTTTTTTTCTACTAATGAATATTTACAGATTCGAGATAATTTTGACAAACATTTATTCATCATTGGTTTAATTCACCTTAAAGAAAAATATACTAAAGTTAAGAATTTATTCACCTTCTTACTTGCTTTATATTTAAATCTAAAAATTTAAAAAACATTCCTTTTTTCGTTTTGGAGTAATTTGATTCCCAAAATGGGTGAAAATTTTGTTACATTAGAAACACCAGGAATGATAGGAAGTGCTTAAATTATTAAACTCGATTTGTAGAACTCGACTCATATAAATTAAAATTGAACATAAAAAAAGTCACACCTAATGAAAATTTTTTATTTTAAAACCAGATTAACAAACGATTTTTCCTTTAAAAGTTTTGATACGTAATGTATTTGCTTAATGTTGATGATTAATTAAAAATAAAAAATTTAAAGCCCATTATTAACTTGACATATTATTTTTCTCGGTATACCTAATACATGATTTATGCTACCTTAAATTTAAAATAAAAAACTTAGTACATTATTGCTTACAAAATATAAGATTTGCATTAATTTAACTTTGAACCCAAAAAATAATCTGTCGGATTTCAGAAAAAATTGATCAACCTGTAATTATATAAATGTATATATTTATTGAAGATTTTCTTAATCACTAATCATAAGCGATTCGACTAAACTAAATAAGCTTTCGAAAAGTGTATAAATACGCTTGATCAATGAAATTTGACTATCAGACCATTTTATGCCTTCTATTCAAATCAATTTATTATTTTTTTTTTCTCGTTTAATCTTACCAAATTCGAAATTTCGTTTTCTGTGCACTATTTGTCCCGTCTTACTTAAAGACAAAATCATTTACACACTTCCTTCTATCCTGAATTTTAAAAAAAAATTTTGTTAAGTTATGTTTTGTGTTCGAATTTTATTTTTTTTCTTTGCAGTAGTTTTTTTTTGTAATCAATACAAACAGGTAGAGTGTGGACATAAAGAAGAAGATCATATCAAATTGAAAGGTCTGTTGCATAAAAATTAATCTATCATTCTCATTATTCGGCTCTGTCAATTATTCTTACTCTTCCTTTTTACATTATTTTTCGAGCTAGATCACTGGTCACACATCGAACTTAAATCCCATCACAAAAAAAAAAATCATAATGTAATTATTATGGGTGGACATTGGGTATGTAGTCAATTTTTGATTGAAACAAAGAATTGAATTAATTTTTCCAAATACAATAAAGTTAGTTTACTTTATTGCTAAATTTTATTTTTTTTCTTTTCACTCAAGCATCATCATTCGGACCACAAACATCACGACCATCATTGGGTAAATTTTTAAAGAAAATTAAAAATATAAGCAATTTATATTTAATATTAAAAAAATTCGTTCGTTATATGTAGGATCATCATCATCATGATCATAAGGTAATTTCTTTTGTGTATCTGTTATAATTTTAGAAAATGTTTTCTAATTCGCTTGTCTTTGTTTTTTCATTGATATAGCATCATGGACACCATAAGCATAAGGTATGTGCAGAAGAGTTCTAAATTTAAATAAATCTTCAAATTTATATTTTAGCTCAAAAACTTATTTAAATGTTCTTGCCATTTTTCATTTGAATAGCATCATCATGAGAAAGTACGCCCTTAGATTTAATTTAATTATTTGATTTGACCCCTTTTTTTTATCTTTAGCATCATCATCACAAGCATCATCATCACAAGGTAATTTCAATTGAAAATGCCAAATAGAATACTTTTAAATTAATAAATTAGTTGCATTAAATATCAATTCAATTTGCTCAGAATTTTCGTAATTATTTTGAATTCCCATAGTAATGATGTATTTTGTAGGCCTTCAAAAAAACTATGATAATATATATTTTTTTTAATTGAATGCGTATTATGAAATTTTAGTTTGAATATAAATTTATAGGGATTCATAGGACTTGAACGCCTTAATTTTTTATAAAAATAAAATCACTAAAACAAATTTTGATTTAACCTTGTTTTAATTCAAAAAATTGTTTCATTTCTTCTGAAAATTTTAAACCTTAATTATCGAGTATCAATTAATTTATTACTTTTCTCTTTTAATAAGCATCATCATCACAAGGTATCAATTCAATTTATATTTTTGTTCGTAAATAAACATATTTTCTTTTTAATTTTAGCATGAGTCGTGGCATCATGATTGAAATGGAAAAAAAATCTTGATTTGAAATGAATGGAGCAATTTTCTGAATTTTACATATAATTTCATTTAATCCATTAACAAATTATCTTGTTGATATTTAGAAAAGATTATTGATGTGTTCAAAAAATTTAAGGCGAACCAAATTTTTCCATTTTTTTAATTTTAATTTAATCAACATTTTATTAGAACTTTTATTGATTTTTCAACTTATTGAAAATTAAGAACTAAAAAAAGTATTAGCTCTAAAATAACTATGATTTCATTATAAATAGTTTTAATCCTTTAAGATATTTGTAATTTTTATAATTTCTAAAATTTTCTAAGTGTATCTTAATATTGGATGTTATATCATTAATAATTTTCTTTCTAATTTCTTCGTTTGATTTATAGAATTATTTTCTTTTCTTATTTTTTGTAATCTTGTCTTATTTTTTTTTTATTTCCTTTTGATTGATAAATCAATTTTTTCAAAATTGTAACTAAACCTAAAATTTTAAAAGATTTTATGCAATATTTCTTTTATATTGATTATTAAGCAATTTTCTTATAAAACGAAAAGCATTTGATTTTTGATACTTATCTGTGATGTGATCAAAATAAAATTGAAACTTTATCCTGAATTTTTTTAGCAAGATCAAAGGTTCTGATTGACTTTAATACTTTTTTTTTGAAAATTATTATTGGAAAATCGGTGCATTACAATGCATATCAATTAAACAAAAAAAAGTAAATTAATCATTTAAATAAGATGTTCATCACAAAAAATGATAAATAAATAAAAAAATAATGTCATTAAATTTACAAGACTTGAATTTTTGATTAATGAAAATTCAGAGAAAAAGAACCTAAAGAAGCATATTAAATTTGAATGTAATTGCCTACATTATATTTTTGAAATAGTTTTCTTGGAAAAAAATATTTTTTAAAAGTCTAAAAGCTTTGAAATTCACATTTCATAGCCTACAAGCCTGCAACGAAATTTTTTTTCTAGTTGGTTAATAAATCTGGTTTTGCGATAATTCCAAAATACTTTTTCTATGATTATATCCGTATTTTAGATATTTAAAAAAATGGGACCAGTAAAATAATTTTTAGTTATGGTAATTTGATTTAAAATCTATTGATAGCAAGTAAAGTTTTGTTGATGCAGTTAAATTTTTAAAATTTCAAAATTACAGTTTTTATTTTAAGTTGATTTACAGACTATAAAACTAAGTTTCTTCAAAAATTAGAAGGGATTACAAATCTAGATATAAAAATATACTTAAAAAGGGATAAAACGAAAATGTCATGCGCTAAATAATGCTAATGCGCAGTCTCTATAAAAAAAAAAAAAAAAAAAAAAAAAA
>BLXL01000203.1:0-19435 GCA_023170135.1 Acarapis woodi
ATTGATACATAGCAAACAACGATTTATTCATTTATAACATATCTATTATGAATAGATAAAAAAAAAAAATTTACCGTTTTTAAGTTTTTTGTTTTTGAGTGAAATTTTGTAACTATTTTCTTTGAAATATAAAATATGTGCTTGATTAAATTTTGGATCATTAACATTCCCACAAAAACTGTTTTACACGAACGTCTATTTCCTATCAATTTATTAAGATCAAAAAAACTTGGATATAATGGTAACCTATCAAATTTAAATTTGAAAGATAAAACGAATTTTGTGAATTCGGTGATTGTGGCGCTAGGTTTGGAAAGTGATAAAAGACCACAAATATCAAATGATACAGATTGCGAAAATTCTTTGCAAAAAGATCAACTTGAATACTATGATTTTTCGACAAACAATAGACTTCCTGTGATTGATCTTAATTTGGATGAAAATAACTCTATATGGCCGCTTATTATAATTGAACATAATAAGCATCTTTTTTGTGGCCTACCATTGGTTTTTAATGAATCAAAAGATCTTATAGATCATCTTTCGATTTCAATTGGTTTTTCTACTCTCAAATCAATAATTGATTTTTTTACTAAAGAAAATTTTTCGAACCTCGAATTGTTTATTTCAAAGTATTTGCCTTTTGGTCAGCTGATTACTTTTCCTGTTGATCTGAGTAAAATCAGTTTTATGAATTCATTAAGCAAAAACAAGAAACAAGAAGCAATTATATTGCTCAAAATTAATGAATATATTTCGTCAAGTAATATGGATAAAGAGTTGATTTATGGAAGTGTGGTAATAGAGAACAACAAAGCGCTAGGAGATAATTGTAAAATGTTACTGAATATACAAAATTTAGATCAACTTAATTTGGTTCTTTCGCCGTATTGTAGAAAATCAAACGATCGTAATTCAACATTACAAGCACATTTGAACAAACCTGGTTGTAAATTAATACATTATCTTTGTGACAATAAACTATTTAAACCGTTTATTGTCTACGATTACACAATAACACGCTCATCGACTCAAAGACTACTTTACAAGGTTGATCTTCAAATTAACCTTAATATTGCAATCAATACAAATTTTAGTTATTTTAATGTTGTATTTGTTAATTGTTTTAATGATAATTCGGCGCGTGTTCTTAATTCGACACCTAATTGGGGCCAGCTTAGTCTTGAAAAAGGAGGACTCACTTGGTTCATAGGCAACAAGTTACCAAAAAATCAAAATTTAAAAATAAGTTTGGATGTTGCGTGTATATCATCAGATATGAATTTCACTGAAGCTAATCTATCTTTTCAGACTGATAATTTTCATTATGCTTTCCCTAAACTTAGTACGGACAATATTCAAATACATAACGCTAATCAAAAAACCAAATTTCTTTCTGAAATTAGCTTTAGTACTGTTAATTACAAATTGCAACCCAATATAGAATGAACCCATTAAGAATAGATTTTCAGTAATCTAGTAAACTCAAATCAGCGATCTCTTTTTTAATTGAATTTTTTGATAAAATTTTTTTGATTAAATGATTTATTTGTTCATGAAAAAATTATATTTCCAACACAATTTATTTTCCGATTAAGATACAGGTAAATTATTAAATACGTGAGATTTTAATAACTAGTCGTATCAGCAGAAATCATATAATATCTAAAAAGTTCTCTTGAAATTATTTCACACTAGATCAAAAAAACAAATAAAATTATTCGATTTAATTAGAATGAATTTATGCGAATTTTTTTCGAAACAATCCAATTTTTTTTCAATTAACTTCTAATCATTTATTTATTTTGCTCTACCTTTTAAAATAATTTTTTTTTTTTTATTAGTTATTTTTTACATTGTAATAATTAATATGTTCATTTTATCGAATATTTTAGTTTTAAAACTACCTAATTAAATTATTTAAAATATATAATATAAAAATTTCGTCTTTGCAATCGCAAAATTCAAGATTTAAGACTAATTGACCGAAAACGTTACAGCACAACATAATCAATTTCAATTAGCTTAAAGTCTAGTTTTTTTAGTGAATAACACCGAAGGTCGTCAAATAACTGTCATTGTCAAACTAATTCGTTCTAATTAAAGTGGCCTTCATGATCAATTTTTCTGTAAGATTGAGTAATACATTGCAAGCTTCTGCTAAATTAGTTTTCTAATTTACAATATTAAATTATCAGTTGTTAAAAATATTTTTTATTAGCTCATTTTAATCGGTTTGAACGATGGAAAATTTAAGTTTTAAAATTTTCAAATTTTTATTTATATTTTATTACTTGATTGAAAACATTTGAATAAAGCATTGATATCGAATTAGTGATGTGTATTTTCTAGATTTTCAATTGATGACAAATTTTTGTTTTTTAAAATTATGGATTATTTGGATGACTTAAAAAAAATAAAACTCAAAAATTTAATCAAGATTATTAAACAACTAAACGTTTCAGGTATATTTATGAACAAGAAAAATAATCGGAAATTTTCTTGTTAAAATTCGTTAAAATAAAAAATAGTAATAGTAAAAAATTTTTTCATATATATGTACAATACATTTGAATCTTAAATCAATTCGTACTTGATAAAAAATGAAGTGCACAAATAGACATAAAAAAATATCTAAATATATAAATCTAAACTTAATTTAAATTATTAAAAGCTGTTTTTCTAATATAAAAAATCGATCAAAAGTTAATTAACAAAATATTCTAGAAATAATCAAATATATTAAATTGATTGTTTTATTAGATTATGTTTCTTCATTTCCTTCGCCTTCTTCACTCACTGTATGAGTCTGATCGTTTCCTGCTCCATTTATCATTTTATATCTATCAGAATCGTCAACTATAAAACCTAGTTTGATCAGATACGGTCTGAAAAACACGTCGTTGTGAATCATTATACCAGAAACGAGTAGAATGAAGCCAAACAATTGAAGAGTAGCATACTCTATTTTTTCAAGTGTAAAATAAGTCTAAAAACTATGTTCAAATATAAATCAATGGCAAGCTTACCTTCCCATTTGACACTTATACTAAATAACCAAATAACTAGTGTACGAATTGAATCTAAAACTGTTCTCGTTGTAGCACTGATCTCTTTAGTAACCTATTTAATAAAAAGCAAAACAAAAAAAAAAAAACGAAATTCATTATTGTTAATTAATTAAAAAAAAAAAAAGCGAAAAATACTTACACTAATTCCTGCGAAATTGAAAAAAGCGATAGAAATCACATTACCTCCAACGGCAATTGCTAAATTGAATTAATTAAATGGTAAGCATTTGTATAAAGAATAAATAGGTATAAAAAAATGTAATTTATTATTTTGCCAAAATTTACCTGTTAATGGGCTATTTGTAATTTGTAGATAAGCATCGTATGGATCTTCGATTGGTACAAGTTGACCATCTTTCATGACCTTGATAAAATAGAGTGGAACGAGTAGAAAACAAGCAATGAGAAATCCAAATAGTCCTTCGAAACCAACTGCTTGTAATGGTGGTATGTTTTTACCTGATAATTATAAAGATTAAAAAGTTTGGCGGATCAGTATAATAATTTTTTAAATCAATTTACCTCTTAAAAACTTTTCTTCGACTATCATTTGGAAAGCAGTTAAAATTTGAGCAAGAATAATTAATATGTCACCCGTAATCATAGAACTTGCACTTATTGATTCATCACTATTAGCAGTTTCAGTATTGTTCTTAAGAACATCATTAGAACCAACCACTGCTAATCCTAAGATGATTACAAATATTCCAATCCATTGAAAGAATTTAAGTTTACGTTTTAGTATGGTGACTGATAGAAAACCTGTAAATACAATTAATGCACCTCTAGATTGATTGTATTAAGAAAATAGAATTTAGAAAATTATCAGTTTAAATAAGTTTATTATTACCTTAACATTTGAAAGCTTGATGCAAATGTCATTGTTAAACCGATGTACATAGTTGTGGTTGCAGCCATGTCCAGTAGAGCAGGTATAAAAAAAATAAATCTATACAAATAATACAAAAATTGATCTTATTAAAATGAATAAATTAAAAATTTGTATCATTTGATTATGATGTTGTGTCGAGACTCACTTGTTGAAACTTTCTCCTTTGACTATATGAGGAAGATCAACATCATCTACTTTTTTCACTTTTTTAAAATATAAAAAGATGATACTAAAAACTGCTAGACAACTCATTTCTCCCAGAAACATTCCGGCTGACTAATTTTATAAAAATAAATTCATTTGAAAAGGAAAAGAAAATGAATAAAATAAAACAAAAAAACTGCTGTAAATTTACCTGAACGAATGGATGGTTAAATACATGTTCTGTCTTATTTCCATTTGGTCTGCCGTCAGATTTGATCATATCAGCCCATCTGAAAATAAAAATTTCAAATATTAAAATAATTAGGATCAAGATACAATTTTTTTTTTTTTTTTTCAAAATTTAATTTGTATTATGATAATAAATAAACTTATCGTAAAATTATATTTCATAATAAAAATCGATGATAATTGATCAACGATGGTTAAATTATCAAAAAAATAAGAGAAAAAAAATGGCGTTACTTAGTAGAGATAGTGTTGATAGATCCGGTTGATACCATGAGCACGGAAATCAATGTTTGATACAATGTCCAAGCCATAATTTAAACAGTAATTCAAACTTTTGAGAAAGATTTTAAAAAAAAAAATTCTTTAATGAGAAAAAGTTTCTTTTTCTCAATTAAAATTTTAAATAGATAACAAAACAGAAAAAAAAAATTCGATTAAGGGCGAGAAGATTTATCGGAAATCACCACACAATTTATTTACTTTTTTGAAGACTTATTAAGAGAGTGACAAATGATTAAATTGAATTATGCAAATGAAGAAAGTTAAACTTTTGTTACGGATGATAAAATTTAGTGTGATTTATTCTTTGATTTCAAAGATGAATATACAATAAGATAAAATAGTGCGTGCTTGATTTTCAGTCTAATATGTGAATGAAGAAGGTGTAATTGATAAGTACTCAATGCTCAAGTTTGTTCTTTGAGATGAAGAGAGAAAAAGAAGCATGATTTAAATAGGCATAGGCATTTTTAAAAAAATATGCTGATTAAAAAATGTCTATTGATTGAAGGTGGGCTCATGAAGATTTGCTGATTGCATCTAATTTCTACATACTATTTTGATTAAGTCAATCTATAAACTACATAACACCTGATCGGTGTATTTAAATAATTATTAATCACAAAAATTTGAAATAAATGAACCAAGTAACGGATATTTTTTCATAAATTTATTCATTTATATGTATAGCTATTCTGATATTCTCATCTATGTGCAGGAAACACTGCATATTAGGAATATATAAAGTAGTATTATATTTAATAAATGAATGCTTATGAATATATATTGCAATGATATTTTAGAATAGAGTTTGTTTTTTTTTTTTTGATTGTACATTTGAATATCAGTTTAAAATTGAATCTAATTCTAAATACGATAAAAATTTTAACACATAAAATAAATTCAAGTTTTTGCAGATTAGATTTGTTATTTGATTAATCAAATAAAAATTAATTAAATCAAGAAATAATAGTAGTTACATGTTGAAAAATTTAGCATATTAAATGAACATAAAATGCTTTTGTCTTAAAATTTTTATCCACATAAACTTATACTTTTTATTTCATTCATAGATATCTCTTATTTATTCATATCCGTCAAATTTATTGTTCGCATTTTTATACATTGTATTGCATCATCAATTCGTATTTAATTTTTGAGGCGTTATTGGAATTAAAACTTTCAACGAATCACGAAAAATTAAATAATTTTTATGTTAAATGGATATAATTTTCAATAACAGTCATAATTTGTCTCAAAAAATCAAAAGTATGCTATTCACAAACACAATCAAACAAGAGGTATAAATTTTTGAATATATTCAACAATTATAAATACTGTCATAATGAAAATTAACTCATCATAATTGACCATCAAAACAGTAAACAGTATTAAGGGGACCATTTCCAAATTATGTTGATATATATATTAATTTATTCAACAGGTGGCTATTTTTTTCCTAAATGAATCAAATTAATGACCATAACTTACATACATAAAATAAGTTTAGTTTTAATTAATAATTTTATGACTGGTACTTAAAAACGTAGATAGACTTTAGAAATAAGGCTACAATTATCAGAGTTGAGACTGATTCAAATGTGATTTTAGAATTTGAATCACTAAGCTATGTGAATGAAAATCAAAAGCACCTTTTAAATTATTCATTTTTCACTTTCTTATTACGGTGAAATTTTTTTTATCAATAAGTGAATTATTTTAATTCTTCATAAAATTTGATTTAAAATCAAAAATTTAAATTTCTGCTTGATTATTAAAATTTCTCTTACCCATTTATAAAAATATATGCTTGTTAAAAATCAATTTTCAAATTTTTCTCTCTAAATTCTTTATTTGTCAAAATCAAAAAATAGAAAAAATTTTTAACGGTCACAAAAATACAATGTAAAGAAACAACAAATTTTAAGATTGAAATTCGAATAAAAATTTTTATTAATTATTAAACCATCAGCGAAATCGTGTGGATATTTTTAGATGAAAATCTATAAATAAATATAAAAAAAAAGCGAGATTTTTTTCAAATAATTGATTTAGCGTCACATAAAAATATCAAAGACAAGAATAATTTATTAAATTTCTAATCATAAATAAAAAAACGAAAAAGTTCGCACATGGTAAAAAATGAGAAGCTTACGACATTTAATAATGAACAGGTAAGCGATAGTTAATCAGATGTGTAAATTGAATTTGATTTTCTTCGAATCAGCAATGTAATTGATTGTAATTAATGAATTGAGAATCAAATAAATATTAAATTTTCAGAAACACTTGAAAAAATTTAACAAAAATTTTAGATTAAATCCATTCGAAGTGTTGAGTTTAACAACTTTGATATATGATAAAAATGACTTGCAAAATATAATAATATGAAAATTAAATGTTTAGTACCATTTAAATATTAAGAAAAATTAAAATAGTTTTGGAAATATATACAATAAATCAAAATGATTCTTTGAACTTCTCTAGTAATAAGCCCTTTTGAATGACTTTTTAGAAAATATTTAATCCATTTAATTCTGAGTCAAAATTTAAGCATATAAATTTTTGAATGACATCAAACTCTATTACATAATTTACAGAATAAAGCTTTCATTTGAATGACATTTTTTAGAACAGAAAAAAATTCAAGCTACTTTCAATAAATGTATTGATTTGCAAGTCTAGCGCATCAAAATAAAATATTATTTCACATTTTAACAAATTTAAAAATATCTCTCACATTTCTAGCTTTCAATATTCCGTTGTAAGACAAAATAAATGATATTTCTTATAATTTATCATTTTTATTGCTTAAAGTGATCGTTTTTTAAAAATTAATCTTGACAAATCATATAATAGGTGTTTGCGAGCTATGTGAGATAACAAAGTCGATTACGAATTAAAAATTACAGATATAACTTATTTTAGGAATTTGAAATATTTATCATGACTTATATAACTATTGACTTTTTGATTCGTGTGATCGAATTTAAGGGGATCTTTTAAATGTTTTTATCTAATTGATGAAAACTCATATTAAGAATGTTTTTAGATCGTTTCTAGTCTTTTAATTATCTATCAGGTATCATTTTTTTATCAAAATATTTAAAATAAAATTTACTTAATTCTCATAAAAAGGTTTTCATCAAGAAATATTCGTTCTTTGATTTTTTAAATCTTATGTATTATAATTGAGCTTTAAGCAAAATTCAGTTTTGAAACTAGCTTCGGTAATTTTTTTTCAATTATTTTTAAAATTGATAGTTAAACAGTGATATGAATTCTTCGAATGAAGCAAAAATTATTGAAATTCATGTATTTTGAAGTAATGAATTGAAAAAAAAAAAAAGAAAAATTTACACCTCTGATGAATTAATGCTAATCAAAAAAATTAAAACTTGTAAATTTTTCAAAAAAATAGAAAAAAACTCATAAGATTATATGTCAATCTTAAATATATTATTTATAAAAACTTAATTTATGATTTTTTTTTATGATTTTCATTATAAATATGATAATAATTTTATAAATATGATGATGGCAATAATAGCAAAAAAAATTTCTATGAGAAAATTTTACAAATCTTGAGCATTCTAATATACGATTTATAGAAAGTTTTTTAGTTCAAAAAATATACATAATCCAAGTTTGAAACTATATTCTTATCACCAGAATGCATTTTAAGAAAAAAATTGTGCGTTTTTTCAGAGTAATTACAATATTGTTAAATAGACAATAAAAATTTAAAAAAAGGGTGAATCTATTTGTAGAAAATCAAAGTAATTTTTTTGCGAATGAAAAATATGCATATAAACAATATTATAAATCTATGATAAGCTTCAAATATTTTACCTTTATTTCAAAATGAATCACTTCTCACATAAATACATAAATACCATGCTCAAAAATTAATTATGAATCTTTATTTAGATCACACATATCAATTTTAAATGAAATTAAATTTTGCTAAAAAATTAAATGACTTAGCATTATTTGAATACATTAAATGATTTAACAAATATAAAGCAAGCTTTAAAATGGCACAAAAAATACATAATATAAGATTGAATAAAAATTTACTTAATATTTCTTGAATAATTTAGAAAATTTGTGTAAAGTAAAAGAAAGGATATCGAATTGACCAATCAAAATAAATCGTCGGAAAATGACTTGTGAAGTCATAATTAATTTCAAAGCAAGTTAAAGTTCTTGGTTATGAATTTACAGGTAAAAACACAAAATAATAGATTGTACGTTAGACCTGAACGAATCCAAAAAGAAAAAAAAATATGGAAACTGGAAATAAAATATTTAGATGCAAATAAATATGAAAAGATAAGAAAATTATATTCAATTATTATTTTTAGTTTTTTAAATTTTGAGAGATATATCAAAAAAGAAGATTAGATAGCACCAAAATTTTTTTCAACTACAGATATTAATTTTGAAATTAATATTGTAGAATGTTTCAAAATAGTTATGCTTTATATCAAAACCATTAGGTGTATAATTCAATCTGCATAAGCATCAAAATTCTTGGAACACTTATAACTGTTTAAGTTTGGTAAGGTAAAGATAAATTTAAAAAATTCTAATGAAAACTATTAACATATTAGAAATTGCAATGAAAAAAAAATAAATTTTTACATTGGAATAGGTTGCGAGATTTGATTCTACGATTACTGGGTAATTTGATGGTGATCGTGTAAAACAGAGCACAGACTAGGTAATTTTCAAATTTACGTGATTAGATTCTATACAATTGATCTATAATTTGAAACTAAGCTAATATTTATGGATTAAGTTTTCTGCTATCAATAACACACTAAAGATGTAATTGATAAATTTTAATAGGCTTTCGAAGCATAATTCACTCAAGCAGCATTGTTGTGATTTAAATATCAATAAATAATAAAATCTTGAAATACTGTACATTATAAACATTCAATTAAAAGTTAAAAAATCAACTAGAATAAAAAAAGGAATAACGAAAATTAATAATGTTCTAGTTGAAAGATAAATTTGGGGATTGTCAACTGTATCACTCTAATGTACCAAAAAGAAATAAATCTGCACTATTTATTATATATCAATCAATAAGTATCTTAAATTGGTTCACACAGAAAATGATAAATGTATGTTTTGTAAGGATGAAATAATCAAGTTGAAGAATAATCTTTCGTCTCCCAACAAAATAGACTTTAGAAAATTTTTATTTGTAAAAATAACTCGATCCATTTTCTGTATAGACTATCAATTAAATTTTTACTTTTTAAATTTAACCATTTCAAAATTTTATATTCCACATTATGAATTTATGATTATCAAATCTATTCGACTGCACTTCCTCGAACTGGGCCTTGAACACGAAGCTATTTTTTTTTCATAAAAAAATAATTGAGATTATTTTTCATAATTCATTTAAATTTTTTTTTCTTATTAATTTTGATGAAAATTTGAAATCTCACCTCATCTAACTGTTTTTTAGTTTCCTCTTCTTGTTTTCTGATATCTTCGATTGTTTTTCCATGCCATTTATCTAATAGACAAAATACTTGACGATGAAAATTGAGAAATAGTCTTCGTTCAGTCTAAATTAAAAAGTAAAATGAAAAAAAATTTAATTATTGATTAAAAAATATCAAAAGATATACTTACGGATTGAATTAAATTTTCCACTTTACCTTGGAAACCAAACCATTTAAATTCACACGTCACCAATTTATAACAAGTCATCACAGGTTTTACATTGTTCTGATAGAAAAAGAGATAAATAATAAATTAAAGAATTTAAAATCTAATAAATTTATCTGGACCATACTCTCCAATCTTTTTCAACCAATGGACCTCTACCAGTCAATTCTGAATGAAATTTCCTCGGATCTTCATTTTCTTTATAATCCTAAAGAGGCAAGTTAAATATAGTTTATAAGTATTAAGAAAATAAAAAAAGTAATCAATTACCCGATTTGAAACTGGATCATTAGCGATATCGATGTGAACAACTTCTCTCAACTTTAATTTCTCGGGTGAAAGTTGATGAATGTTGTCTTGTTGGCCACTATCCTCATAATGCATTGTCTCAATAGAAATAAAAAAATTGTTTTTCATATAATTTGGATTTGTAATTATAGTTCTGCAATATGGGTACGCGTTCCATGCCTCTTCGTAAACTTCAGTCATACCTTTTGGTATAAGTAGGCGAACTAAGGACGGAATTTTACTAGCCAAATGATAAACTTTATATGTGTATTGACCTTTGGTGAATTTGCCATCAAGTAAATCAGTTTTATTTTCGAATGGTTCATTTTTTAAAACTTCTACGCCATCACCGCCGCCAGTCTCTCTTAATGATGCTTCTGCCACTGAATACAATTGACCAATTTGATACTCTGATACACTAAGTGGCATTGTGATACGATATTCTTTGATTAACATTTTTACTTCCTATTGATTAAATTTATCTGGTGGAAACTAGTGATTGATTTGTTAATTTTTAAAATGATTTATAACTTATTTGATTCGAATACTTATTTAATCTTCGAATAAACTGAATTGATAATGAAATTTGTAAAATTAGACTTACTAATTTCAAAAGAAAATATTTGTTAACAGCGACAAAATTCGAATAGTGATTTGAATCCAAAAAGCGAAGTGATTTCATAAATTCGTTGGACGACGAAGGCGATAAATCCAGATAAGAAATTAAAAGCGTAAAAATATCATAAATTAAATGACATTATAAAATTTAAAACTTATGAAATTTATAAGCGAAAATAAAATGAATCGATCTAATAAAATAAAAAATTTTACTTTTATCTATCAATGTATTATATAAAATTTATTCGCTCAAATCATTTCTACATTTTTAATGAAATCTGAAATTAAAACTTGTCTAATAAATAAAAAATTAACGTATTAGATTTATCATTCTAATCAATTTAATGAGTTTCTATGGAACTAAAGGAAGTTAGTATCACACATTCAAATCTATTGATGACCACTCAAAATTGAATATTTTATTAATAAAAAATTTTTAAAAATTTATTTAGCATTATAAATTAAGTGAATTAAATTTTTTTTGAGATATTTAAAAATTATTTTTTTATGAATTTTAGTCGATTTAAACACACATGTAATTTATGACGAGATAATCACCAAGTGATGAATTAAACATAACTTAGTAGCTGAAATTCACAATGAAAAAGGAAAAATGTGTGTTGAAAATGCTTGTTATTTAAGAGCATAATGTGTCGTTTATAAAATTAAAACATTCGAATGACTTATTTAGTAATTAATTTAAATTTATGAACATTTAGATAAGAATATCAAGTGAAAAAATCAAATGATATAAAAAATAAATTAAATAATATTTATTCGAACTAATTTCCGAATGTTTCAAAAAAACTAATCAAAAAGTGAATGAAAAATATCAAGAAACAACATATCTAATTAATGCAGAAGAAATTGAAAAATAAAAAAAAAACTTATTTTGAAATCAAATAAATTTAAGTAACAAATTTAAATAGGAAAAAAATAAGAATTGAAAAACATATTGAAACTTAATTCGCTCCAGATTGAAAATAAATTTAATATTTTCTATTGCTCCATTTTTAACAAGGTTATGAAAATAAATAATATTAAATTCGAATTATTATTAAATTTATTGAATCTTTTAAAATTTAATTAGAAAACAAAATTAAGTAATATGGTTTATACATCACCAAATTTTAATATGCAATCATAAAAAATTTACCTTTCAATTTGAAATTCAGTAGCATTAGATGATAAATTTAAAGTTATCTATTATATGCACTTAAATCAGTGTGATTTTCTCTAAAATGAATTGTTCTATTTGCCTAATAAATAATCAGTGAACATTCATTAACACAAATGAAAAGATTTATGTTCGTCGACTAACCCAGTCAAATCCGATTTTCTCTGATGCCACCCAATTCGAAGCGAGTTTCTTCACAATATTTTGCTTCTAATTCACACATGCGCTCTTCTTATCTCTTGAAGCATTTCACCTATAATTTGAATATTAAAAAATCATCATAAAACCGCAAAAATTTAAACATTTTAATTATTAACAATTTTTTTTCGTCAATTTTTTTAAAAATTAAATAAAGAAAAAATATTTTAAAATTTATTATCAGCGAAAAAATATAAAATTTTTTATGCATTTTTATTCTTTCTGTTATTATAAAAAAAAATAGCTGTGTAATTTAATTTTTTTCATCATTCATAGACCAGCCAGCTTGAATCGTAATTGCATAACTGAAATTTTAAAAGTTCTCCTTTAACATTTTAATAATTTGATATTCTTTATAAATATAAATATTACACTCATTTTATCGAATTTTGATTATTCAATTACTGATGAAAATTTTTTCGCATAATTAGATAATGCAATATGCAAGAAAAATTCAAATTAGAAAATATCTAAGATGCATATAATTAATTGCAGAATAAATAATTTTTTATCATGAAAAAAACAGAGAAAATGTTTTTTTTTTTTTCATTAAAATTTTTTTGAAGATTCGATTCAAATAGTATAGTTTTTGAATTTTTTGTCTAAAATTATTATATCGGATTTTTCGAATCAGTCATCAATTCACATTTTGGAATATTTTTGTGACTGAAAAACATAAACAATATTAAATTTATATTCAAATGTAAAATATTTCTATTTCTATTTATTACAGCTATGACGAAATTATTATTTTTTAGATTCTTTTTTCTAAAATATTTTTTCATTAAGGTTCAAATCAACAAGTGCCAATTTTTTTTTTTTTAAAATTTGAATGGGTTTTTCTCTTAACCTGCCAAAATCAAAAAAAGAAGTAAATTTTTTAGACATCATTATTGACAGAGATTCCATTGTATGATGAATATTTTGAAGATAAAATTTTAATAACTTATTTGAAACTGATATTAAATGAAAATTCAAGTGTTGTTTTCGTATTTTTTTTTATTATGGCGGAAAATTCGAATTTTTGATTGCACTTAATAAACTAGCCACTTATTCTCAATATAAAAGGTAAAATTTCACGCTTGGTTATTGAGAATTCGATCAAATAGTTTTCTTTTTTTTTAAACTCAGAATTATCATTTATAGAAAATCGAAATCTTAACTGTTTAACTTAAATTTATATATAATTTGAGATAAATAAAAAAACATTAAATCTTGGCTAAATTTTCTATTACTTCACAATTAGATTCGAAAAATGGTGTGAACAATATAATAAATGAGTGATAAGTAAATTTATAGGTGATATATTAACATATATTTAGATTAAAAAAAAACTAATTCAATCATATACAATTCAATTCCTCTAAAGCCAAATCTATTATCACTAAATGAATGTAAAATATGAAAGCTAAAGGAGAAATTTTGAAGCACACTTGAGAAATTTTTTAGGAAAGTGTAAGGAATTTTCGAGCAGTGTTTTGAGTTTAGTTTTTTGGAAGATTGATTCGAAAGTATCATAGTTCTGTTAGTCACAAATATGATATATATTATTAAGAAAATTTTATCATGTGTAAAAACATCCAAAGTATACTGTAACTTAATATACTAAAACACAAACGATTTGAATTTAAAATAAATAAAATAATTTAATAATATCAATGACCAGAAAAATGTGGAATTCTAAAATCAAAATAGTACGCGCCTGTACTCAAAAATTAAAAAAAGCGCCTTTTGAAATTAGACAAAACAAAAAAAAATCAGAAATGTGTTTATTTAAATGTTTTAATAGTTATAAATTAATTGGCTCTGTAAAATGTTAATTGTTGAATTCTTAAAAAAAAAAACATTCATCATGATTAGAAAAATTTTCGACAAATAGCGACAGTCAAGATAATTATTAAATTATTTGAGATCAATAAATAAAAAGAAGAAAAAAATAATTGAATGCAATTCGAACTGATTAATGCTCAATATCTTTAATAAGTTTTTAGCTTAAAAAAATAATTGAAATGACGACCAGAAAACGAGTAAAAACGGAACACACAGCTACACAAAGATTGAAAAAAGATTATTTGAGATTGAAATCAGAGAAATTGCCCTACATCACTGCTGTACCTGACTCTCAGTAAGGTTTACTCAGATTTGTTTATTTTTTTGTTTTGTTTTCATTCCCTTTCATAATTCAAATTTTTAGAAACATACTTGAATGGTAGGCATTTTTATTTAAAAAAAAAATGGTTTCGATGATAATCGTCATAGGATTTTCGTCACTGTAATTTTTTTCCGTCAAATTTTTTAGGCATTACGTTTTATATGGTCCTGAAGATACTCCTTTTTCAGGTATAAACAAATATTTTAGAATTTATTTAAATTCACATAATTTATAAATATTTCAAAGGTGGATATTATCATGGTGTTATCAGATTTCCATCGGATTTTCCTTTTCGAGCGCCTTCACTTTGGTTTATCACTCCAAATGGTCGCTTTAGAACGCACACTAAATTATGTTTAAGCAATAGGTATGATACTCAATTATCTGATTGTTATCAATTTTTAAGCAAAAGTAAAATGAATGATCTAGACACTTTAAAATACATTTTTCGACTAATATTCTATCCTTGATCATCCTCTTAATTAAATTGCAATCGTAAATCTAGTAATTTTCATCAAGAAACATGGTGCCCTACATGGTATTATCGATTAATATTTTTTATACTTTTTTGGAATATATAAAATTTTAATTCAAATTCTAATTAAATAAATATTATAAATCTACAGGTCCGTTTCGACGATTCTCACAGGTATTTTAAAATTCATAAATAAATATTTCAATTTCAGAATTTTTTCAAGTTTCCAATAATTTAATTACAAATCAGGCTTGTTAAGTTTTATGTTGGAAACGTCACCAACTTATGGCAGCATGAATTCATCGGATGCTTATAAGCTAAGGTTGGCAAAAGAAAGTTTAAGATTTAATATCAATGATGAACAGTTTTGTCTTTTTTTCCCTGAGATCGCAGGTAGGTTTTTTAGAACATTTAATTTAGATTATTTTTCTATCTAATTTCTAAATTTACATCTCCAAAAAAAAAAAAAATTAGAAGAGATTAAAGAAAAATTAGACAATGAAGAGAAATCAGGCATTATTAGTGCGAATGACTCAAAGGTAAATAATGAATCGACATCGCATCGGAGATTCGATATTAAAAAAATAATGAGCAGTGTTGTTCTCGATTTGATACTTATAATTGGTTTTGTTATTGTTATATTTCTCTGTAAATATGTTATAAATATGGCATCTTAATTAATAATCGAATGAATCATTGAAAGATATAAATTTGAAATTCACAATTATTATCGACAGTTTGGCTGGCCTTATATTAGGTTGATTGCTTTTATATTTTATCATGTTGTATATTCACATGTTTCTTATCGGGCTTTTCCCTGTTTAGTATTAATGTAAATCTAAAGATTATTCTAAATTAATTTTTATATTAAGATTGAGAATCAATTATTTTTTTTTTTGCAACGTAAAATAAATTATTTTTATCTTTTACTTTTTCTTATCCAATTACTTGTTTTTTATAAGAATACGTTGTAATTGTATTAAGTGGATATCGTTTTTAAAAATCAATCGTCTTCAAGTGTATGTGTAAAATTCCAAGTGAGTTAATAGTTGAAGCGATTTTTATGTTGCATCTTTGTGAAATCTTATAAAATATAATCAAACATTTTCAATATTTTTCTTGATCTCTTAAAAATACATGTAGTTTTATTTTTTAATTTGTTAGAATTTTGCTGGAATTTTGAAATATATGATGAAATTGTAAGTTTTTTTCAACATATAGAAATTTTTTTTTATCCATTTTATTTTCATAATTAAAAAATACAATTTTTTTTTGTTTTGTATTGAAAAATATTCTAGAAAACTCATTTCAACAGATGTTATACTTTTTAATTATATGCTTGGTCTAGTGTTTGAATACCTACTGATTCAAAACACTTTATTTGTGAAAATATGTGCCAAACAAGAAAATATTCGAAATTTCGATCAATTTCTCAATGATTTTTGTGATCGTAGCACTTTGAATGATACAATAAAATTGAAGATTAATGATGAACTAATGGACGTAATTCACAACTACAATTTGATTCTTTTTATTATTCCATTAATATCTACACTTTTGATCGGTTCGTGGAGTGATTTGTTCAATCGAAAACTACCGATTTTATTAAATTTAATAGGTAAGTTTCAAAATAATTACTAGTCGTGTTGATATGCTTAAAATTTTTTTTTTTTTATCAAATTAATTGAGGAAATCTTTTATGCTCGCCAAACAGACATCCTACCTGTAAAATAACATTAATTATTATTATCTTTTATTTATTTTATAAAATTTATCGGAAAAAATATTTTATATGTATCTTTAAAATAGTGTTTGTTTAGGGAAATTTTCTTTATAAAAATTTTGATTTATTTTATCAAAAAATTTATGAATTCAATATAAATGACTAATTTACTGCTTTAAAAATTAAAATTTTATTAAATATTGATAGAGATAATATTAAATTATTATTTTTTATATCAAAAAATAAAATATATAATCATAATTTTTTAAATTAATTTTTACCATTAAGGTTCGTCAATCGTTCAAATGATAATGATTACGTTTTATAGGCAACAAAACTTTGAATATTTTAAATATGTCGTTTATTCATGCGCGCTGATTTCAGGACTGACAGGAAGTGCAGCCACGATGATCAGCAGTTGCTATGCCTATGTAACTGATGTTACCTCAACAAAAAATATGACTTATCGTCTAGCTATTCTTCAAACATTTTCGATGCTCGGCAGTTTTATTGGTTACAATTTAGTTGCATTTCTCATGTCCAATGTATCAATTTCTAATCAGTTTCAATTAGGCTTTTCATTTTTATTATTTTTACATTTGTGCAACATTTTCATTTCATGCATCTATGTGAAATTGCCGAAAAATCAAACTAACAAACCAAGCATTAAAAATCTATTAAATAGTCAACATTTTTTTAACAATCTAGAGATGATTTATAAAAATGGGAAATTTAATACAAAAATAATTCTATTTGGTTTATGTTCAGTTGCATCGTTTTACTGTTTAGCTGTTCAACAAATAACATTATTCGCCTATCTTAAAAGGCCACCATTTTCAATAAGTTCATCTTTATATGGTTATTTTCAGGCTAGCTTCTTTCTCGTCAAAGGTTTTTCACTTATTTTTCTTTTTCCTCGATTAAACAAATATTTACGCACATCATTTGTGAATAAAGTTACAAAAAAATTAAAGCAGAATAATGATACAAATAATAAGGAACTTAATAAGCTATTGAACTTGGATATATTGTACCAGAAAACTGACGTTCTATTATGCATTGTTTCATTTCTATCTAAATTTGCTGGACTACTTACCATTGGTTTCATACCTAATTTGACATACATCTTACTTATACCAATTATGTTTTCATTCAACGAGATAAGTATGCCGACATTACGATCATTAATCGTTCAACAAGTGAATGGTAATGACAAAGGTAAATCATTAAGTCTTTTATCATTTCTTCAAAATTTTTGTTTCTTTAGTGGTTCGATTTTATTCAAGAAATTATTTTCATTGACACGTGACTTCAATTATGGTTTAACTTTTGATATAATTGCCTCTATTCAGTTAATCTCAATCGTAATTCTTATGTAAGTGATTAAAAGTTTCAAAATAAATTTTCACTTTTATTCATCTGACATTATTTTTATTTTTAGATTTATATATAGATCATACAAATTATCTTCAGTATGATTACGATTTGAAAATTTTTTATCTCAACTTTGAATGTATTTAAGTAAAATTTACTAGAAAAAATAACAACTAATAAGCAAAAAATTAATCAAATTGACTGAAAAAATATGGAGAAAGCGAACGTTAAAAATTTTTTATTGATTTTATACATAAACATTATGTAATTGATTATTCAGACTTTTTTCAAAATTTTTATAATAGATTACACAATAGAATATACTCAATAAGTAAAACAGTAAAAATAATCTGGAAAAGATTAAAAATCAATTTAATGTATACTCGTAAAAATTTAAGGACTTAATCTATAAGCGTATTTAATGATAGGTAAGAGACCAAGTAAGGATGAAGTTATACCAAGAAAAGAGATAAGTTTAGAATTGTATTTTTGATTCGATTTTTGTATGCTGGAGAAGCAAATAAGAAAATCGAATAGATTTTTAATTGTATCTATTGTGATGTGTTTATTCACCTTAAATAAATTATAGTACTCGACCCATGTAAGTTCTATTTCTCTTTCTTGTGATTTGTGTGCATAATTTTTTTTAAGTACATAATATTTTTTTGATTTATAACTATTAATAAAGTTGTTAATCTCATATAAATCACGTGCTAAATTCATGGTTAACGCAAATAGTAAAAATCGTTGACCCAAATTTACATAATAGTACTCAGTTTTATTGTGCATCAAATTTAATCGCTTCAACAATACTATATGATCGATTAGTAAATAAATTGCAGATGAAATTCGACTTAAACTAATAGTTAATTGTAATACATTATCTTTAATTATAAGCGAATTCAGAGTCGAATTAAACACATCAATTGTTCTTCCAAAGTGTAGAACTAGTGTACAATAAAAGTTAAATAATTAATAATTTGTCAGACAAAAATAATTTATAATTGCATGATACTTACTTTTCCTTGATAAATCTAAAATTTCTTCCAATTTTTGGATTTTTTTAATTTTACTTTTACTCGATTCGTCACCTTCAATAAA
>BLXL01000205.1:0-14784 GCA_023170135.1 Acarapis woodi
TTTTGAACAAAAAATAGATGTAAATTGTAATGATATGAATTTTCCTCACCTTTTTTTTTTTGGTTTTAAGTAAATTTAAAATTTCAAATTGAACTGGAAGATTTTAGAAATTGTTTTTAGTGCTCTAAATGTTTGTCAATTTAAAATGAGTAATTGAATGCGCTTTTTTTGTCTACAATCTTTCCCAGATATGAATTTATGAATGGTTAAAAGGTCCATTTTGATTTAAAATTTCTAAAATATTTTTTTACACGTATATTTATATATCTATTATTTTTAGAGATTAAACTGCGATTTTTTTTCCTTTAAAACAATTCAAATTTTAACTTAAGCTATAATATTTTTCACATGAATTTTACATTTCAAATATTTATAAACGACCCGTTTAAATTAAATTGACCCGAATTTGTGAAGAAAATTTTCAAGTTAATTTTCAACAATAGAGATAATAAGAAAATAATAGTGAGAAAATAAGAATTTATAACATTTATTTTACAGATAATGAGAGAAATTGTATCAAGGGAATTTTCAATAATGAAATCATTTCAATATTTTTGTTTTTCAACTTATAATTAATTTCGAATAGCATTAAATTAAATCGATTATTTGATTAAATCATAAATAATTAATGTTTTCGATTTTTTCCGATCTAAAATTTTGAAATTTCCCTGACAAATTCTCCCTTGATGTCATTAATAATTTTAGTTTTAAATTTAAGGAAGATTTTATTCAAGAAAACTGAATCATATTATTTGATGAATAAATCTTGAAATTATATTTGTGAAATTTTTTCTAATGCAAGATTATTTCAATTTTTTAAAAAATCAAAATCTTTAATAATAAAATCAATGATGATAACAGTCGATGAAAATTGCAAACTGTTTCACGTCAAATGATACAAGTTGATCAAAATTTCTTAAATGCAACTCAATATGTATTTGTAAAATATTTTCGAAAAGAAATAAAACAAAATGATGCAATAAAATAAGACGAAGACTATTAGAAAGTGAAAAACTTACGAGCCTTTACTTGAATTTCATTACTAAGAAGAGCACCAAATTCGTTTATAGCCAAACAACGATAATTTCGATTATGAACAAATGGCTGAACATAATTTGCATAGAATGGTGGGAAAACTAAAGCACCATCATTTCTTGTGTTAATAGTATTATGTAAATTAACAACAAGACTCAAATCAGGATTAGAAGCTAAAATGTTTTCAATTAGATTTAAATTTTGTGTAGGTAGATCAGTTATTGTTGGCTGATAACGATGATAAAGTGCATCAATAGGCCATTGTTGATGATTGAAAATTGAATCGAATGTATTTGTAGTTATTAAGTAACGGCGGTTCGATTTAGTATCAATATTATTATTGAAATTTAAATTTAAATGAGCTCCTACGATGAACCAATAAATTGATGGTTTTGGATTAGCTGACACTGGACAATTGATCACCGTTCCTGTTGTATTATAAAATACGACTTTAGAAGGAAGATTGCCCGTAAAAAATGGAGCAGATTGCGATAATAAACTATCGTTTGATTTGGCACATATTGAATTATTCGAAATTAAGTCGATTACTATGAGACTAATAATAACAGAGTAACAAAAAAATTTACAATAAGTAATTTGATGAAGAACTTTACGTTTACCAGATATTTTGAATTTAAGAACTTGATGATTAGTTTTCAATTTAATATTTGATTCGCTCATTAGTTTATTAGATGATTGTTGTTGGTTAGCTGACACTTTAATTATTGATTCTTCTTGATTACTACCAAATTCATTATTTACTTCATCATCATTCAATTTGCTAATTGTACGTGTTAAGATTTCATTATTCTTTTTATAATTGTCACAGTTGCTGCTTGAACAACAGACATTTTGAGTGCAACTTGTTAGCCTAATTAATACTCCACTGTTCATTGTGTGCCTTAATATTGTAAGTTAAAAAAAAAAAAACTTTATTAGTTTAATCTTAGAAAAATTTAAATTCGAAATTGTATAATTAAATTAATTTAATGTTAAATGACTTAAAATCAAATTTTTAAATGAAAAAGGAATAGTTAGCCTCATAAATCTTATTTTACAATTTTTTTTTTATTTCTCCTAAATTCAGTACTGTTGAGTTTAATACTTTCTAATATGATTATATAATTAGATAAAATTTATATTTTAAAATGTTAATAATTCGATCTAATAAGTTTGCGTCAATATTTATACCGGCTATTTTTTTTTCTTTTGCTTATAATTATTGGGTAGAATTGATTTTTTTATCATTGAATTTTTGAAACAAATAAATTCATACAGAAAATTCGACAAAAAAAAAAGCGAAAAAAAGTAAATAAAAAACACAAAAATTTTTATTTTTAATACATTATTTGAAATACACATTTTCGATTCTTAGAGTATACTATGTGTACATTTGTAACTCATTTCATCACAAAGGTTTCGAGCTTCTAGCATCGAAAATTTACGTTTATTTGTAGAATTGACGTATAAAATAGTTGAAGATCAATTTAATACTGATAAAAGTATGACGTAGAGTTTCTTTTCATCAACTAAATTGAAATGAGAATTAAAAAAAGAAAGCAAAAATATATTTTAGGATTAACAGCACATTGTGACGAATCAAAATTTTTTTAAGATTGTTTAAGTGTGTATTTGAGTGTTAGTAGAATAAGTTTTTAATACTTATATTGGAACTTAGAAAATTCATTGATAGATTTACATTTAGAATGTGGTATCAAATATACTTCAAAAGCACCACAAAGTTATGAAATTGTAAATATTATGATGAGCATTATTATGGTGAGCAATAATATGCCATACAAAAAAAAATGTATTTTAATAAACAAGACAAACTATATAAAGAGTATATTAAGAAACGCTAACATCATCAAATGTCATTATAATAATTCACATTTTTAAGCAACTGAAATTGATTCAATTATTGGTGTTCATTGATGAAAATCCAATAATAAGGTACTTAAAAAAATATAAAATAACCCCCACTATTTTTTTTTTCGATTAAAATTTTTTAAAAATTATAATTTATAGTTTCTAGATTTGATAGAAAAATAAATTTTTTTATTCTGAATCGAAATTCATCAGCTTAGTTTTTTTCTGAACTCTTTATTTGCACATGATATTTATTTGAAGTCTAATCAGACATTTCAAAGAACTGCAACATTGCAAAATGTAACTAACTTAATCAACTCGATCAAGTAATTTACAGACTGCATTTGAATCAAATACATAATTTAATCTTCATTTTCACGGTTATAAAAATTAATTGTCGTTTTTTGATCAAAGGTGAATTCACAATGCTAAAAAAACTTATGCAACTTTTGAGAAAAATGGAAATCAAAAACTAAAAAATATTTTATTTTTGAATTAAAACGAACTATTAAGATGCATAACTTACAGTGAGGTAGATTACAAAGCGATAGTAATTACATTTTTTTAGGTCTAGTTGGAATAAATTATCACACAGTAAGTGAATTATAAAATAAAAATTATAAAATTTTAAATTAATATATACATTTATAGCTCGTTATATTCATTTGATTATTCAGAGAAATTATAAGCATTAAAAAATTTTATAAACCATCCGGAAATTTCATAATTTGTATATCACATATATAAGAAATAAATTTGATCTTTTTTTATAATTTTCTAAAAAATGTAAGTGATTGCAATTCAATTTAATTAACAAAAGTTTAAAATATTTGATTCGCTTCCGTATCATAATATATTATGAATATGAATTGATGACAAAAGTTTTGAGAAGCCATTTATTTATTTATGATAAATGATAAAAAAAATAATTTTTTTCTCTTATTTATAAATTTTCTAAAAAAATGCAACATAAAATTTAAAAAAAAAAATTTTATTTAATTTTCCAAATGAAATTTTATTTAGAAACTATCAAATGAATATACAAATTATTACTAGCCAAATTTTTTAGATATTAAAATTATCTCAAAATTGAAACTATAATATTTAATTCAAATAGATGAAAAAAATGGATTGTCAATAGTAAATTAACATTAACGCCAAATCGAAAAAATGCAGACAGATTTTTTTTCATAAGTTTTTTGAGAAGATCAAGACTGAGGACGCAAAATTTTGAACGTAAAAAAAAATTTGAATCTTCGAATTTCTTTCTAGTAATTTTTTTACACACATGAATATTAAATTAGCTATGTGCAACATATTCTTAAAAAATATAGCCTGAAAAAAATTCGATTATGTGTTAAAAGAAATGACACCGTTAATCTATTTACTTTTTATTTCATATTTGAAAATTATCTATTTTTAATTTATTTTTATGTTTGCTTTCCATTTATTTAACATAAAAAATGAAAGAAAAAGTGATTATGCAAAGAATTGCTTATGATTTTCAAAAGAAAAATCGATATACAAATTCTAATATTCAAAAATACCAATCTCTGCGATATTTTTAGAAGTTTACTCTAAACTAAAAAGTAACGAATAATATTAAATGACTTAAATTAAATCAGATTATTTTTAGCTTGAAAATTGAAAATTTAAAAATTTTTAATTCTTTTTTTAATGAAAAGCATTAAATTTTCAATTCAAAGAAATTATTTTAAACTGATAACAAATATAAGTAATACAAAAGTATTTTTAGGAAATCATTGAAAAAATTATCAAATCAAAAAAATCAAGAATTTAAATCAAATTTTCATTTTATTTCATGAATCAAGAACAATTCGCTAGTTTACCTTATGATGATATAATGATTTGAATTTTATAATGAATATGTACATGTAGCGATTAAATAAAAGATTAATTTTCATGAAACAATAATTCATGACAAGATAAAATGGTAAAATTTATTTAATTAAAGAAAAAAAAAATTTTGAATTTTAAAGTGAATTTTATTTTATATTAATAAGTAAATAATTTATTCGAACAGTTAATATCGAAATTCAAAAAAAAGTTTGAAATTTAAAAAAACATGAAAAATTATGTTAAATTCTTTATTAAACAAAATGATTATTAAAATAAAAAAAATAAAAACATTTTTTTTTTATTATTTCACATTTTGCGGTTTTTTAAAAGTCCAAATTTTTTTATGAGTGTTTTTTTTCGTTCAAAAATATTGTTCTCAACGAAAAAACAAAGTTTGCGTATATATTATATAATTTTAAAGAAATAGTGTGCAAAGCCAATAAGTCTAGGCTAATTAACCGAATTAAACAATTCAAAAGAGTTGAATCGAGAAAAGAGAGTATATAAGAAGAAAGAAATTAAAAAGTTGGGGCCAAATAGATTTTGATGTATTCAAAGAACATGCAATCAACATTAACAATTGTAATAAGTAATGTTATTGTTCATGTCTGTGTGTTCATGAAGTTAATTGAAAATGTCTTCTGTTTAAGATAATATATTCCTTCACACAATTAGATTCATCGCGATATTTTTCACTAGACCGTAAAATATACATGCTGAATTGGTGAATTAGATAGCAGAAGTTGTATAAGACTAGTACATTTTTCAATCATTATCTTTCAAAAAAGACAATACGGTTAAAAAAAGAATTCAACACAGTAGAAAATTAACTGTTTATTAATTTTGACTATATATAATTAATTCAAACAAGATAATAAGTAATATTTGAATTACTTACTAATTATCCAACAATTTATGACTTCACTCAAATCTAAAAAGGAGTTTATTGAAAAAAACTGAAAAGTCTAATTTTAATCATCGCATTTTGAATTTTTTATAAAATTTGCAATTAGAATATTATGTTCTACAACTATCTTATTGTCACTTGAGCATCTTTATATTAAATATGTACACGTGATTTGTGACTGTTTTAGCGAGAAAATTTGATTGATTTAGATAAAATTATAAATTCTAGAGAAAATAATCTAATTAGATAATAAATAGTATTTGTTGTTGATTTTCTTTTTGCCGAAAAATATAATGATATGGTAAAATTAGAATTTAGTACCGTTTAATTTAATAGCAAGCTGTCATTCAAAATGCATAATTTTTTGTGTCCTACTCAACAAAAAATTTAGTCTGCTATTTTAGCAAAAAAACAAAAAAAAAAACAAAATATTGATTTAAATATTGTAATGGAAAAATAACCAGCGCTTTCGTCAGAATATATTGAATACTAGTTTATTAACACTACGATTGCTATGAAAATTTTTATTGTTAATGTCAAAGAGTTCCAAATCTTAAAAAATAGACATCTGAATGTTGTGAGTTGAATCTATTTATGATATTTATTGCTTGAGCATTTGTGAAAAAAACGATACCTTCGCTTTAAGGTCTAATTTGCATAAAAATTGTGAAAAAAATATCAAACTCATAAACTATCGAATCGATAAAACAAATTTAAATAGAAAAAGATTCAATCTTGAAATTCGGGTATAAAAAATTTAAATTCTTTTTAAAAAAAAGTGCTGAATATATATTCTAAGTCTTGATTTCAAATTGATTCAACAATTTAAAACAATCTCGAAAACATTTTTAACAATAAATAAAATCAACTGATAAATATTCTGTTCGGAGTATATTTGAGTCAAGACTCGATAAAAAATAGCAACTATGTATTTTTATGGTATACATAAGTTCTGTTATTTTAAAATCAAAAAAAATTAATAAATATTAAAGAATGTTAACTTATTTTTAGTGTTAGCTAACAAACCAAAAATAAAAATTTAGGTAGATTTGAATCATATGGTCTAGATATAATTATTTTAAATCACTTGATTAAGTGATTATTATTTGGCAATTATTTTAGGGAACACATTTTTTAGAATCGAAATAATTTTAAACTTGAGATGTGAATAAATATTTTTCCTTTTAGTTCGCTTATGAATCACAAAAAAACGAATTATCTTAATTAAATAATGAATCACAATATTCAAATAAAAAAGGTTTATCATGGAAAATTTGCAAACTATTCTCATAAATTTCACGAATAAGTTGGGTTATTTCGAACAATATGTAAAAATAATAAGACAAAGAATCAAACAATAGTAAATAAATTGAAAGTTGTACTGCACAGAATTAGATTTGTACCGCCCTAGATAAAATACACGAAAATAAAAATTATCCAAAAAATAATCAAATAATACAGACCGATAAATAAAAGAATGATTTATTGAACAAGTGACGAGTGTTCTTTATAAAACGGATTTTGCTGAAGATAACTGAAGACATAAAATCAAAGTTCAAAAATTAAAAATGATAAAGTATGTTTATCGCAAAATGAAACAGCGATAGATAAGATGCACCAGAAAAGTAATCGTATAATTTTAATTACAAGTAATCTCAATGATATTTTTTTTTTGGGTTTTTGTTATTTATCGGCTTTATAATCAAATAATTTAATTTAAATCTACTACCTCAAACTTACAATAGTTGAAATTCCGTAAAATATTTGAAATAGTTTAAAAACAATTCTATATTTAGTTTTAAAATCGAAAACTCTTAAGAAAAAATAAATTAATAATTAATCAGATCCAAATTTTTTCATTGCTAAATTTATATTATGATTGAATCAAAACGAATAATTGAGGATAAAAATTTTCCCTTTTTTTTCAAGTTAGCATTCACGAATTAAATAATTAATGGGATAATACCTAATGATATCTTATAAAGATTTACATAAAACTAAAAATTACTATTTTATTATTTCTAATATTTGATAAATGCTATAAATTTAGTAATTATGATTACTATAATAGCTATTACCAAAACAAAATTTTTCGATTGTTTGATAGAATATATTTATAATTTGCATCGCAAACCACTTTTAAATATCTTTGAACGGTAATAGGCAATGAAAATTTTTTATGATTTATAAAAGTTGTCAATCAAATAATAACCATTGAGAAAAAATTTTGATATCTTTATTTTTTGTAATAAAATTCAAAATTAAAATTACTTTTTATTACAATCGAAAATTCTTTTTACATTTCTTTTTTTGAAATTAATGACTAGTGTATATTTTACTTAATTCTAATATTGTGAAATTTTATGCCGAAATTTTTTGTGTCTTGGATTTTCAAATCGACAGTCAAATTTTGAGTTTATTTATAAGTTTAAACTCGATTGACAGACTCTTGAAAGTATGGATTGAAAAATAAAATATAAAATTATGAAAACTATGGTTCCAATTTCATAAAAATTTATGTTTTACAAATCTCATGTGTAGTAGTCTCATAAAACGCAATAGCTTACTAAAACTTTAAACACATGATCAATTCGAATATAATTTATATAATTTTTTTTATTTGGCTCTCATTTGAAAAAAATATTCTGATTTAAATTTTATTAACTTGAAGTAAATTTGACTACATTTTTATCGCAATTTTTAATTTGCGATATCTGATTAACTACTTCCCCATTATATTAAGCATACATATCTGTATTTAATATAAAAATATTAAATTAATTCAAAAAAAATTAATGAAAGTATTAATTGCAATTCTATTTATAATGTGTAATACATTTCTTTCAGGTACTAAATTACTGACAAAATTTTAATGTCAACTAATAAAATATTCAATTTTACAACAATAAAAAAACACAAAAAAAATCAATATTTCGATTATGAATTGTTTCGAAATTTGAAAAAAAGTTCAAAATAATAAATTTATAATAAAATAATCTGATACATTATGCGAATTTTAAGTAAATAAAAATCTATGAGCCTTAATTTTACTCGTAAATAGAAATATATTTTTTTTTGAAAGTTCATACAAATAAACAAAAATATGTGATATTTGGAAATAGCATTAAAAAATGAATTGTGTAATCCAAGTTTGTGAAAAATTCACATATATTTTATTTTACAACACATAATTGCATAGATTTAAAGAATATCTAATGAATAGAACTTACTTTTAATTGTGAATTTTTAACCGAGCATAAAAAAAATTTACATTTTTGAAAGCAAATTTATTTAGTCGGATTATTGTTTTATGAAAAATTTGAACCTATTTGTAACTAATTCACTCTTGTAAGTCTAAAAAAGTTTGATTTAAAATATTTTCATCTTATAAAAAATCGATTAAAAATTTTCTGTTCTTAAATTTGAATTTTGAATTTAAAAACGAGAGCACAAATCACAAAAATTATGGTAAAGAAATTTAATTTATAATGATAGCAGAAAAATTCCTAGTTATTTCAAATTTTTTTGCGGAACATTTTGTTTTTGCTTTAATTTTACTTAAAAATTTAGAGTAGCTTATTAAATTTATCGTCGTGAGTGTGTATTTAGGTGATTTAAGTTTATGATATATAATGTCGCTAATGAAAAGATAGCTGAAAGAAAATGAAGAGACGCAATATTAAAATGATGAACTTAATAAAATTGACCATACAGTAAAGTAAGACTCAGGAAGAAAGAAGTAATTCATCGCATTCGCAGACCTTATTTTAATAAATAAGATTAACCAAATATATCGTTAATATACAGAATTATGTAGAACTGTCCACAACAATTTATAATATATTTTTCAAAACCGGATGTTATTTTAATGAACACAATTTAATAAATTATCTAGTACACTGAGAGAGACAATTCTAACATTTATTTACTAACCTTCATGATTTTATAGCAAGGTGCATAAGCAAATTGTTTTTTTTTTTACTTGAAAAACATTTTTAGAATGACAAGAATTCACTAAAAAAAATATTTTGATATAACACATATTCACTTTTCCTTTAACGAAATTTTTTCTCGCAAATTTTATAAGATTCCACTATTGTGACTATCAAATTATTAAAAAAATTTCACAATAGCAGCTAACAATTAAACAGTTTTGACAATTTGATAAAATTACCAAACTAATGTGTATTAAAAAAAAAAGTTTAAAATTTTCTAGCTATGTGATATAATTAAATAAAACTTGAATTTGTCGAAAAAATTTTTATTGATTTGCTCAATTTTTTTTGATTCTTTTGTCTCGTATTTTTCAATGTTTTTAACTTTTCTTATAAACTTTTGATTTCCAAAAAATATTTATGAAGTCATTTTGACATTTAGTTTTTCAAAGCATTAAATTAAGATTATAAAAATTTAATTTGGTCTTAGCTTCTATGAAGTTCATCAATTAATTTTTTTTCTCATTAGGACACCTTTTATTGAATTTAATTGTCAAAACTTTTTGAATTTCAAATATAGATAAAAAGCAGTTTTATAAAAGCTCTAATTAAAATATTCTTTAACTCATAAATGCTTAATTTCATCAAATATAAGAAGTAGCAAGATTTTTTCCGAAGTATTTAAATTAATTAGAAAAACGTACTTAATATGAGGTAAAAAAATTAAAAATTTATAAAAAGATGTAAAAAACTTATGTAGTAAAAACTTTACTTGCACCGCTACATTCAAAAAAACACTAAATAAAAGCCGGCATAACTGGGATACGATTTTTTATATGTCAAACTATCTGAATGGAAACACAAATTTAGTAGAGCGCATGTTATGAAAATTAAAATTGTATAACGTCGAACCTAGATTTTTCTCATCTTACACAGTTGAAAATTCGGTGGTAAAGAAGTATGATACCAAGTTAGTGATATACAAAAAATGAACAGACTCTAACACATTTAATCAAATTTTTAGTACTGAAATCTATTGGTAACTTTAGTTTCGTAAATAGTTTATTATAAAATTGAATTAGATTTTACAGGGTTTTCATGTCTAAAGATGGCATTAGATTACCATAATCGATTCCTTTTAATATTGATCCGCGTTTTTGTAAATACATTCAAAGATATTGTTAATCTTTAAACACTCGAAAGGATTAATCAATCGGTGAACAAAGTTGTAAATGTAAATATGTTCGCCTAAAAAAATCTTTTAGAATTAGACTGAAAATCATTAAGCAATATGCATCACAAGAATGTTTTAGTATTTCGAAAAAAAATTTCGGATTTGTATTGTTTGTTGATTATGCATAAAAAAATAAAATCGATTTAAATTTATACTGATTAGGTTTTCTTCAAAAAATAAGTTTTTGTTTAGAAAATTTTAAAATTGAATCATCGAAATTCTTGACACAATAAAAAGTTCGAAAAATTAAAATATAATTTTATCAAATGGACACTCTTAAATGATCTCCTTTGGTTTTACAAGTCTGCACTATATAGATTATAGTATTTTAATTAATCATCTGGAGCACTATACCCTAAACCATTTAATTAATAATAATAACATTAGCATTTTCAAAATCAAAACAGTATTTAAAAAAAAAATAAAAATTTACACTTATTAATCGCAAAAAAAATAAAAGCAGGTACTCCGAATACTCAATAACTGATGATAAGACTGGTAAAAATAAATGATTTTTTCGAAAATATCTAACAACATTCGTCAAAGATGCAATAAACAAAAATATTATTACATACATATGTATAATAAATAAATTTTCTAAAAATTCTTTAGTAAAAAAATATTTTGTGGAAAATTTTCGCTTAAAATAGAATACAAATAAAAACATTCGAAAAATTTATACTCGATTACAATTGATTTGATACAATAATCACACTTGCCTTATTTGAAATCAATTTCCGATGCATTTGGAAAAAAATTTTTTTATAAAATTTATTTAGAAGAACAAAATAAATGAATAAAAGCGAATAGAATAATGTTCAAATCTTATCATAATTGAACAAGAAATTCATACAATCTAATATAGAAAAAAAAATCCTATCTTGCTTGATTCTTAAAAAATTATATGAAAATGGTCAATCTTATAACACTTTTTTTTGAAGTACTTATCAAACTACGCTCTCACAACAAATCTATAAATGTAAAAATTGATGAATAGATTTTGCGCACCCAAAGTAAAGAGCGATTAGAACTTGAAACATTAATTTGAATTGTGATTAATTCATCAAAATCAGATTTTTTTCTTAGCTTATCATTCATTTTACTGCTTATGTGTTGTGCTTCTTAAAATATATTTTTTATCTTTATTCATTTGTCGTTTAAAAAAATATGCACCCATGAAATTTCCTTTAACCTACATTAAGACGTCAATTATTATTAAACGTCCCGAATTGAATAAAAATAAATCAATCATCTTAAGATTCTCAAAATTATAATTTTTTTATTTATATTCGAACCGTATCGTATTCTTAATTATATTCAAATTTGAAAACCTCAGATAGCTCGCATGATATATTAAATATCACAATATGTTCATTATTTTTTCATTGAATATTCCGAATTTTTAATATATTAAGTAATGTTATCTTTTAAAACGATTTAATCACACGAGGCGAACTTGTGTTAAACAGACTTCCGAAATAAAATTTACAGAATTATTAACTTAAAGTTTTGAATCTAGCAAATAACTTAAAAACTTATCAGATGTCATTATCAATTAAAAAATTAAAGTCATGATCATTTTTATTGATATTGGGCTCAATATATTTCGCAGAAACAAAAGAAAAAGTTACGAAATATGTGTATTTCTTATTTTGCTTATTTCCTATTATAGAGTAAATAAGAAATATTTCGAAAACTGGACAAGCAAGGCATACAGTTATTATTTGATAGAAATTTATTTCTTTGAGTAATGACTAATTTTTTTTGGAAAAAGACAATGCAAAATAAAACTTTACCTAGTATTATTTATTGAACAATTTATGCGAATAAATTTTCCAAAACTATCAATAAATAGTCATTGTGTTTTTCATTAATTTCTGATATCTCCGAAAATTTAGAATAAAAATTTAAAATTTCAATCGAACTAATCTCATCTTATGATTATTAAAAAAATCAATAATGTTCGAAAGTAGAAAAAAATTAAAAATAGTTAATTATGCATTAAATATTTTAGAAATATTATCGTTTCATAAATTAAAAAAAAGAATGAATACATAGTAAAAAATTAATTATAGCTTTAAACAATATTTTATTTGAAAACAAATCAACAGCATATTGATAATTATCAAATCCATAAATCGCATTTTATAGATTTAATGCGAATCTAATATTTATATTTTTCTAATCTCAAGCGATAATAATCACTATTTTTTAATGCATTTGGAGGCGCCAAAGGAACGAATATAATTTTTATTGAAATATTTAGTTTTATTTATGAATTTTAATTGAAATAAATAATCTGATTTAAATATTTTTTAGATGCTTATAATCAAAAATAATTTTCGAGTTCGAAAACATTTAATTTAATTTTAAGCATGGAGAAATTATAAAAAATCTCATATTTTTTGTGTAAGAAAAAGTCTCATGTGGCGATTCAAAATTTCAGAATTTATATTTGTATCTTGAATAAGAATCTACCTGTGATTTTTTTGTACAAAAATTTTACATATTCATCAAATACATTTTATTTCAAATGGAAATTTTTTATGGCCACTTTTTGTTCTAATAATTTAATTTTTTGAATTTGAAAAATTTTATAATTCAAATTCAAATTCAAATTCAAATTCAAATGAATAATTGTGGATTTTTATTTACATCTGTATGATAATAATATACCATCAAAAATAAAAATCAAGTTTTTATAAAATATACACTATATCGTTTTATGTTTTCCTCAATGAACCTTATAAGATCAGAAGTTTTTAATTAAATTATTTTCCAATATTGAGTAAAATTAATATTTTAAATGTCCTTTTAATTTTAAAGAGTTGTGCACTGCTCTAAGGAAAGAATTAAAAATAATTCTTTTATACAGACTAGAGTGTTTTGTGTGTACAAGTTTTTAAAAAATTGAAATAAAAATTAAAGCAATTTATAATGGAGATTTTTTATATAATCTAGCAAATTTTAAAAAAAATCTTTGAATATTGATTTTGATGCTGTGAAATCATGAAATTTGAAACGCTCAAAAATAATTTTTATCAATTAAAAAAATTTATGAAAGTCTGATCGATTCATAAAGACATCACAAAATAATACCAAGAGATTTTAGTGTTTAGGACAATTCTTCTTATCAGATGAATTTTTTAGAATAACATTTTCAAGTCAGAAAAATTGTTTGAAGCTAATTTTTCTATTTATATTACCTGGCAATGTCAAATTTGAAGACAAACTGGCCGAATCAAGATATCGCCACTTTTTCTTTGTCAAGAGTATTTTCATAAGCGGCTTAAATTGAAGTCTTTTTCTATTTAGTAATCTCGTCTAATCTTTTCGACGTAATAATCATAGTCATTATTTTAAGAAAATCAATAAATAAATATGTGAAAAAAATGAATTTTGTTATTGAGATAATACTTATATTTAGGCACTAATAAATTTAAAATAAAATTGAAGCCATTATTTTTAAATTTGATCATCATTTTTTCAAAAATCGTATTTTCGGTTTCATTTAGATCAGTAATAAATGTTTCAAAGTATTTAGAACCTTAAAGTTATTCATCAAATTTCCTGTTATTACATAGTCTTTTTTTGATTTTTTTTCGGACAATCAATTTCTTTTACTTTTGATTTTTAAGTTATACGTTCATCAAGCATACTTTTTGTGGTTCCTTTCTAAAATTACAGCTCTTGATAAAGCAATATTTATAAGTTGTGAATCTTAATTATCCATAATTGTTTTTAATACACTGTTTTTCAAAAAATATCTTGTACTAAATGCAAATAAAAAACCTTCTTTTTATTTAAAAAAAGCAAAGCCGATTGAAAAATATAACGCCTTTTGTAAGAGTGAAAAAATTTTAATTTTTTTTTATATGTAAGAAATTCTATAAAATATTGAAAAATTATTTTAATTCAGCATCAAGAGTTGAAATAATAATATA
>BLXL01000209.1:0-12474 GCA_023170135.1 Acarapis woodi
CTAAGTGAAAGAAAAGTCTTAGAAAACACGTTAAATATAAAATTTTGTGATGGGATGAAATCTCATGTCTGAATTGTAAGATTCTGAGATTATCAAAGCAATAATTTCAAATTGAAATAGAATTGATTTCCACTACTTAATTGCTACTAGCGAGAAACTAGATTGAATAAAATTCATTCAATAAAAGTTATTATTAGAAAAAAATAACAAAATAAAAACGAATATAAAAATATCCACAGATTTGAAACTGTCATAAAAGAGATGAAAGATTTCCTGTGAAAATGTTTAATAAAATCCAGTTATAAAGGTCATGAGAATAATTAGAAAAAATAAATTAGATTCTTTTTTCAAAAAACTGAATAAAAAAAGTTTCAAAATTATAAATTAAGATTAGCTTCAAAGTTACATTTTCAAAAAATTCGTTTGTGAAAAACGGTAAAATTTTATTACTGCTGGATTTATTCAAAAAAATCTGTGATTAATTTTTAATATTGATTCAGGTTGATTTTTTAAAAAATCTATATATAATTATATTGAAAAAAAGAATTATCAGAACAATAAAAACCAATGTTAATGCATAAAAAAAAGAAAAATTATCAGATCGAATAAATTTAAATTCAAAAATTCTTAAATAATAAAAAAATCAATTCATTGTAAGCAACATCTAGAAATAAAAAATTTCTCAAAAATAAAATTTCTCAAATAGTAATAAAGATAAGTTTGTGCAGAAATTATGCTTGAATTGATTATTGGTTGTATTTGGAAAGGTATTTGAGAAAAAGATGAAAAAATTTTTCGATCAATATAATATTTCGAATAATTTTGCTTAAAAAATAATAAATTTGAAGCAAATAGAAAAAATTTAACTTTGCAAGTTTCAGGTTGTGAATCACAAGCAATTCAATAAACTAGTGATTGACGAATAAGAATTTCAAAATAATAAATTATTCAAATTTCTAAGCAGATAATATTTAAAATTAAATTTAAATTCGATAAGTTTCTTTTTTACAAAAAAAGTATGGTATAATTATCGACAGTATTCATTATAGGATACTAAAGAGTAATGTAAAAGAATTTTTATAATGCTTCAAATTGAAAAATTTTTTAATAAAATTAATGAGAATCTTGAAATAAAAAAAATTAATTTAAAAAGAATAAGTTTATTCAGTTTATTATAATTTTAGATTTTATTAAATAAATTTATAGTGATCAAATAATTTTAATTTGAATATAAATATTTTTTTGCCAAATTGCACGTTATGATGAAAAAAAAATTATAATTGTAAATTAAACAGACTTTTCGGTCGTGATATGAAACAATTATAATCACTTCATTTATTCAATGTACCAGAAAATTTGACGTAGAAGTTTGAAATAATAATAACCTGTGTCTAGAATTCGGATTTTATTTTGCCACATTCAAGGAACTCGCAGTGACAAATTAGACACATCCTTAATTGATAATCTTGTGATGATCTAAAATATCTAAAATTTTAAAAGTTCACGCAACAAAAAAAAGTTTGAGATTATAAGCAAAAAATTAGAAAAATACAAATTAATCAAAAAGAAAAAATCAATATGATTTCTATGGCAATTATGCATATATTTGTAAATTTTAGATGATATCTTTGACATGAATTTATAAAATAAATCTGCGATGGTCGAAATAATACAAAATAATTATAATAATATGGCATTTAAATTTTCAAGTTTAAAAATATATTTTTTATTAAAAAAAAAGTATTGAGTGACCCTCATATTGTAGTGAGTATTGCTTTGAGGATTAAAAAAAAAATTTTAAATGTCAAATTAAAAATAAGTTTTCAAAATTCTTTTATGTTTTAATACTCAGCGTAAAAAAATTATGTATCATTATTTTTGCAATGAATTTGAATTTTTTCTCGTTAACAATATAAGATTGTAATTTATAAGTTTTGATAAGTAAAATTTAAATGCAGTCAAGCATTAAAAATGTTTTATTTAGTATATTTATAAATACATTTCATTCACAATAAACTTATGCAATTGAGTCGCATCTTATGTAATTGACAGAAAGATCTTACCTTTATCGGAACACAAAAAAGGATAAGTAAAAGATCTGCGCAAGCTAAATTCGCCAAAAACATATTGGGTACACTTTTCATTTTTCGAAAATAGAATACTATATAAATGATGATTGCGTTACCTGTTTAAACAAAAAAGTTATGATAGAAAAAAATTTTCGTATTGAGTCACAATAAAATAAAGAAAATTAATTTTTCATATCAAAAAATGATTCAAACTAAAAACGAGTATATAAATTAACACATAACTAAATTATACTTAACAAAAGATTTTTCGGGAAAAAAAAATTTTTTTGAAATCGAATCAATTAAAATCGATTTAAGGCATTGGAAATTTGATTTAGCATGCGAACAAGATTTTTCCTAATAAAAAAACTAACTTGCAAATTTGAATTTTCGAATATAGAAAATTAAATTCGTTCTTAGATTCACTACTACGAATACCAAACAGAAAATTAGCAAAAGATAAATTAGATTTTCGCAAAAAAAAAATTGATTCGAATGTCCGAAAATTTTGATTGATTCAAAAAATTAAAAAAGCAAATAATTTTCGAATTTTTATTAAATTGAATATCTCAATAAATTGATGTATATATTCTGATATAGAAAAAAAGATACTGACCAATGAAGCCGGTGAAGAATGTAAATCCATATGTCAATGTTATAGTGATGAATTCAAAATAGTCATCAATCAATTTACCTCTCGGTTGGCAATTATTGTAAGTACTATTTATTAGAAATGTATTATTGTCCATCGTTTCGCGTGTCAGTGTATCTAAGTTTAAAAATATGCTGTGTTTATATCCAGTTGAAAAGATTGATTATTGAGAAAAATATTTGTATAATTAAAATAACAACACGGAAATAGCAAATATATTTTTTTAATCAGAGAAATGATTACGATAATATCGAAAAAAAATTTCTTGAACTAAAATTTGATTTTTTTTAAATTTTTTCAAGTAAAAAAAATCGAAAATTATTTTTATTTGTTTACAGAAAATTTCAATTTTTTTTACGATCCGTACATTTTCTTAATTAAATGGCGAAATTTGTTGCACATCTTATTTCAATCTATTTTTAAGTAATATTTTTTTTATAAAAAAATATAAACAGTAATAAATTTTATCATGGAAAAAGTCTTTATAGCTAAATGATTTTAGTATTATGTCGTAAAAAAAGATAAAAAAGCATAAATAAAAGAAAATGTAATTTTAATATTTAATATAATGTCTTCTACTGATCTTTGGGTCAATATGTAAGATAAAACATAACATCCATATATTTAAGGATAAAAAGAAAGATCTTATACATTCTGCTTCAAATTTTCACATCGTAAAACTTGAATTTATAAATATTATGTAAAAAAAATTATAAAAAATACTCATACAAAGTATTATTTAATAGTTTGATCTGCCACTGATAAAATAATTTTAAGATAAATGTGAAAAAAAATTTAGTTATCTTATTAAACAACACTCAATCAAAATGCGAATGTAAATTTCTTAAATCTAATGTGACTCATAAAACCAAACTTAATTTTTTTTTCATTAAATTTTAGAATATCGCTTTAATTTCCTGTTTTCACTTGAGATCGATTAAAGAAAAAAAAATAAAATAAAATTTTTTGTGACTTATTGACAAGTTCACTTAAATCATGGACTTTTTTGAAGTTTCTTTTGTTTAATGTTTGAATTTAAATTATTCAACCAACAAAATGAGATTGATCAAACTTATTTTAAACATTACTTTTTAATCTTCCTGATTAATTCGATACACAAATAATTTATAGCGAATAAGAAAAAAAATTTCGATCTATTTGTTTTTCACAATAAAAAATTTTATTAGATTAGAGTTTTAATTTGAAATAATAATTGTTGAGCTGATCAATAAATCTATTCAAAAAAGGAAAAATTCTATGTAAAAAAAATCGATTTAAGGCTATATTTAAGGATATGATCACTTATTAATAAAAAGATATAAAAATTCAATAATTTGCTCCCAAAAATCTAAAGAATCTAAAAAAGATTAAAAATTGAATATTAACACAATGAATTATTTTTATATTTAATGAATGATAAATTTTAGCTTAGATTGGAAATTAAAAAATCCAATTAGATTTCGAAAAATTTGGTTTAATGTTAGTTTGACCAAATTTCTACGTGAAAAATCATTTCTGTAATTAAATTATTATGAATTATTTGCCGAATGAATACAAAGAACAAAAAATTTTTAATCGCATAGAAACTATTTCAATTTTTAATTTCAATTGAATAATAAGTTTATTGAAAAGAAAGAAACATCATAGGTGAAAAAAATACATTTTCAAATCTAGAATGATAGTTATTCGGAAGGGGAACTTTGTAATATGTTTAGAAAAATAAAAAACAAATGACATCTTATATAGTCAATATGATAATACTAAAATTTTAAGTTTTTTTTCTCAATTTATAAAATTCAAATTGTTTCTATATTAAATGAGTCATGAAATTTTTGAATATTTATTTAGCGAAAAACAGTTAATTTTTAATCCTTAAAAACTTTTGGAAACTTTTCAAATTGAAAATTTCTCAAAAAAATTTCTCTCAAAAATAAAAATAAATTATTGCTGTAAAAAAATTTAAATTTTATCAACAAGCTTCAGAAATTGTAATCGAAATTTAATTATTAATTATCATATAAATGATTAATTTATTAAGATATCTAACAAAATAATTTTTACAAAATGAAAAATGTATCCAATATTTTCTATTAAATATTTATAAAGTTAAAGATTTAATTGAATAATTATTTTTATAATCATTCTTACAGCTTGATTAGATTTAATTAAATTTATTGATTTTTTACTTAAATTATAGATTAGAACTTTTTTTGCATAAAATTTTTATTTTTTTAAGAATTTAAGTGGTAATACAATCAGTAAATTTAACCGATCTCAAAAAACTGATAAATAGTAAAATCTTTATTTTAATACATATTATTATTTCTTTTATTTTTGAACTCGTTTTCAGTCAATAATCGTATAAAAATGAACAAGAGTATATTTTTTTTTTACAAAAAGAAATAATGAGTCTGATAAAGATGTTTGAACATTTTTTTTTTGCATGCTCTGGCCTAATATGCAAGCATAGATAATGCTGATCTATTTTTAATGGACTAGATTGCAAATCAGATTTTAATTTATACTGACCGCCAACTACATTAACTTTATTTTAATAAATATCAAAAAACATTCGACCGAAATAGTCAAACTTGAAGATTTTGTTAATTAAGATCATAGATTTTATATATCTGAAAAGATTTTACATAGAGTTTGCATGTATTTTTTATAATAATCTATCAATTTCAAGTACATTCATAACAAACAATCATTCCCTTAGATTAAGTTTCTTTGATGCTTCTAAATTTCAAAAAACGATAACTTTTTTACTGTAATTTAGAATGCTATTTTTTAAATTGACTCATTTAAATATCGAACATATTTTTTCTTTATTTTTTATATTTATGGTTCTGCAATTTATCAATTAATCAAATTACTAATTACTTTCACTTTTGGACCTTGATCTAATCACATAAAAAAAAACAAATTTTTACGATGCAAAAATATAATGGTTGCAATTTAAGTCGCTTTTGTTGCAAATGATTCATCAAAAAACTTACAAATTTATCAAATAATGACTTTCGAAGTGGAAAGTGACTGTAAAGAAAATTATCCAATTTGTTATCAAAATTTTAGAAAAAAGACTCAAACTATTTTGCTTGCATAATTCTTAACAATAGTTCTATTGAATAATTTATAAGTAGCCCGGCTTTTTTGACGAATCGACCTTTTATTAAAAACATGATAATCTAAAAAAACTCAAATTATTCGAAAAACAATAAACCAAAAAATAGTTATTGCATCTAGTATTTGATTATTTTTAATGATTACTTATGAGAAATAAATTCTGCTATAAAAAACAAGATAATCTAGTTCAAAGATTACAACAAATAAGGTTTCAAGAATAATGATTAAATAACAATACTTGAAAAATCATATTTTAAAAAAGTAGCAATGCAAAAAATCGGACGAATAATAGTTTTCTAAATACAGACATTCCGTGTCGTTTTATGTTTGGTATTTGAGATTCGAATTAAATATTATCTTAAACTAGGAAAATAAATGTTCAAGAAAAAAAATATATAGAAAGCGCCATAATTGTATTTGAAACACTACTTTTATCACAAAGATTCAAGATCAGACAAAATATTGAAATCAATATGTGCAGTTAATACAAATTTATTAAAATAATTTTATTTAAGCGAAATAAAAATTAATTAGGTTATATTGGTGTAAATGAAATTATTTTTAACTGTGAAAAATAATCATATATTCTTATTACCAAACTTATTTAGAGTTATTTATAAAAAAGCCGGATTTGAGATTAGTAAGTGAAAAAATTGTGAATGTATTATATGTTTGCAGCAAAATAAAACTTCATTTAAATATTATAATTCATATATTATTATCGATCGGCTCAAATATTAATAAGTCCTTGTGAATATATTTGATAATTTTACTAGTTTAAATTTGCTACCATAAAATTTGAACAAAAAGGTCAACCAAGCAAAGAAAAAATTCTTTTATATTCTTGGTTCAATCATAACAAGAACTTAAAATATATAATTTACTTGCTTTGCTAATATAAAGTTACCATTTTTTTAAATTAAGTCAGAATGAATAAAATATAGAATATGTATCGAAATAGATTTGAACATAGATTTAATTATTTTGAAATGTCAAAAAATAATAACCAAATAAATTATCGAAAAAAAGATGAATGTGAAAAAAAATCTAAATAAAAATTTTCGATTCAACAGGTAATTAGAACAATTTCAATAAAAAAAAATCACTGAATAAGAATTTTTTATATATATTATGTTATATCGCAAATAATAAAAAACATATTTCAACAAATTATGAAATTTAATTTTAGAAATAAGAAAAAAGCTAGCAAAATAATCAGTAAAAATGTATTCATTCGAGAAAAAAATTAAATAAAAAGCTAAATAGGGAAGTTCGAAAATAGTAAAAAAAAAATCAATTTAAATGATTACCGTGCATAAAAAAAATACTTGTTTATTCAAACAGTCAATAAATTTAATTGTCCACAATATTGTAATGTTTAAAGGCTGATTAAATCTGAAACTTTAATTTACCAAGAAGATCAAAGAAGATTAACCTCTTTATAAAATAATAAAATATTTATCTAAAAATAAATTTATTGCAGACACAAATTTTCACCTATAATAATTAGGGAAAACAGTTTTTACAAATGTAAACTAGAAATGTGCATTCGTATTGCTGATCTGTTACACAGTTCATACATACTATTAATAATTTTACTGCCGCGAATATAAGTTCACAAAAAAAAGAATAAATGAGCCATCAACAAGACTCTTTAAATACTGATTAAAATTAATTCGTTGCTGATGATACTTTTTCGAATCGAAATTCCAATGATATCTATTGTGCTAGCAAGATGAACAGTCTGTACTCAGATTCAATATCTGATTTTTAATTGAATTTTTTTACAATATTACTTCATAAAAATTTAGAGGTCATTAACCAAAGTATATGTACTCTAATAAATTGCCTGATAATGCCTTTAAAAAACATTCATAATTCAATAATTTATGAAAATGTGTTATATATTTAGATTTTTTTATGAAATTAAATTTAGATATTTTAATTGATTTCAAATTGCGAAGCAAAATCTTTAGTGAGAATCAGATTTATTGAGAACAGATTTATAATGAGTCTATGTATTCAGACATTATTTCGAAAGAATTTTTTTTAGAATTCTTACAAATGATGCCGATTTACATTTTTTTTAGTTATAATTTTTGATAATAAAATTGAAACAAAGTTAAAAAAAAAAATAAATAATAAAAGCAATGTACTATTAAAAGTCTAAATAAATGTTCGGCCCATTTATATCAACAATGATAATAAATAAATAGTATTCGTATTCTTTACAGCAGATTGTTTTTACGAAACATTATACAATTGGAATTAGTTTTAAACTAATTCTATTTTGTTTACTCACTCATATATTCAAGATTTTTTTGTTACCTTTTTTACCTTCTAATTTATTCTTTCTAGAGTAGCCAATAATTCATTGGAAAAATCGAAAATTTTTTTTTAGCTTTATTACCATTTTATCCATGATTAAAGCCATATAGATCAAGACAGAACACGCCTCAAAATATGAAACACTTAAAAAAATATCTGTTTTATAAAATTGTACATTGAAAAATTGAATAATTTTCGACATTAATGATCTGCATAATGCTGAGGCCGAAATATATATTATTTGCTCTCTTTTTGTCTTCAAAATTTCTTCTTTCATATTTTTTGATCTTTTTGTTACGTTTAATAGCACGTCAAATAAATTTAATAAAATTCTATATAACTTATTCATTTCAATTAATTTTTAAAGATCACCATCTTTTAATGACTCTTTTTAATCAGTCGCTTTCTAAACCATTAGTATTTATTTTGTCTTTTTTATAATAATCGAATATTTTTTTTTTAAAGTTTTTTAAGATTTCAAATTTATTATCAATGTAATTATCGTTACCAGGATGTTTGCCTAACAATTTCAAATGATATATTTTTAGATATTTTTAACGATTTTTGTTAAAATGCAATTATTATGATTAGCTTTAATTAATATTTTTTTCGGTATAAATTTCTAAACCTGTTTTGAATTAAAAATCTTTTTTCGGTTTTTTTTCATCTTAATCTTTAGTTCAAAGTGCAGCAGCAATTATTTTAAATTTGAATACAGATACAAATCTCATCCAGATTGGAACTGTTAATGAAATGACTAATTATTTTTCTACATTATTTATATACTTATGTACATATTAAATATAACAAAAAATAGATTCAAATCTGAAATTATGATTACTGATTTTATCAAATCAATATTTGATTTGATTATTAGAAATTCAAAGAAATCTTGGTTCTAAAAACTGGTTCACTTTCTCCCGTATCAACACAGATTGGGTCGTTATCATAAAACCATGATTATCGAATTAAAATTAATATCAATTATAAATACAACTTATATTTTACATTTTATGAGAAGCAAGTCAAAAAATAAAAAAAATAAATATTTAAAATTTTTCAAAATGAATTTTTCTAGATAAATAAATTAAACTTTTTACAATCTTTCGCTTTTTTCTTAAAGCGCAAATAAAAGACAAAATTAATGTTTGTGTTATCATCATCCAAGTTCGAAGAAGTTGGATTGTAAAATTTAAGGTAAATTATACGGTCGTTAATAACTTGAAACTTAAGATTTGCAATTTCGAATCAACCGCCAAACACAGTCGTAGATGGTAAAAATAATTTAATCAATAAGCTTAATATGACATGTGATGGCTATGACAAAGATTAAAACAACTTGCTTTTGTCTGTTCATGATAACAATGGTACAGTTTGTTAAACGAGTGGTTTGGAAAAAGTCAATATCCTAGTATAATCAATTGGGATTAATACATCCACATTCGAAAAGAAAAACATTAAATCACATGATGAGGAATCGCATTAACTTAATTTAGATTTAGATATAATAAAAGCCACAAAGTCAATTGTAGTAAATTTTCATAGCAGGGTAACTGTTATAGAGTTTTAAAATTTTTAAGCCTGTTTTAAAAACTCAATTTTTATTTGGTAAATCGGTGTATTAGAACATAGGTATAACAAAAATAATATTGAAAGCGCTAAAAAAAATGAAATTGTATTAGATGTTTGAAAATTGAATTGAAAATAGAAAAAATTGCGAAATGATTTCGTAATATTATAATACAATATAAAAATTTATATTGAAATCTAATTGATGTTTTCAAAGATTAAAAATTTTAAAAGAATTTTCTCGATAATAGTAAGAAAATATTTTCGATTTAAAAAATCAAGTTCAAAATTTTATTAGTAACTTATATATATTTCAATTAAAAATACCTAGTTTTCTTATAGAATTTGTAAACATTGTAAAATTCTTTAGACTAATAATTTTTTTTTCTAATTTTTTTTCAATCTAGAAAATGTATTAGAAACAAAAAGTTTATTTTTAAAAGTGATAAAGGTTTTTAGTTTTATTAGTTCTTTATTATTCTTTAATTTTAGAAGATCGTTGAACAATAAATGATAATTTATTCTTTTCGATATATTCATGCTTGTGTGATATCACAATTAACAATCTTCAGATTAACATAAATTAGAAGAACCTTCTTATTGTAATGAAAAAATATATTACCATAAATTTTAGTTAGATCTTTATAAATTTAAAAAATTTTTTTTTTTAAAAAAAAAACTAAATCTTATAATAATCGGAAGTTCATAAATGTTGCGATAAAGATATCAATAAAAAATTAATTTTTTTTTAATGTTACCTGTTCGAAATTCTCTGGCCAATTATTATTTTTTTAAATTTTAAATTCATATTGTTCAAATTCAGATTTCCTTTAGCATTGTTGAAATTATATGAATTGGAAAACTACAAATTTTGAAGAAAAGTGAAAATTTAGAAGTGTTACTTTGAGAATAAGCAAATAATTAGAGAGCAAAAAAAAAAATAAATAAATAAAAATTAGAAGTGATCCATATATATAAAGTGGCATATAAAGAAAATTATTAATATAAAAAAATTTCTAAGAAATATTAAGATCAGATTGCATATTACAAAGCAAATCTGTAAAAAAATATCATAAGCAATTCGTAAAATTTTATAGTTCCATGAAATTATTAAGACGTGTTAGATTGATATGCTTATTCAAAAAATGAATTAAACTTTTTTAATAATAAGGTTATATTTTCAAAAAATTGAATTTTTTTTAAAATTTTTATTTTTACAAATTTAGATTAAATAGAAATCTTAAACATTTCAATTCATTTGCACTATAATTTACGATCATCTTAATAATATTTAGTTGCAAGCATATATAAATTTTACTATTAAATAGAATCATAAAATATTTTTTAATAAAAATCAATCGTCTGCCATTTTTATCTGAAAAATATGAATTGTATGCTGTGATAAAATGTTGATTAAAATTTTCGGTTTTTTCGAAAAGAATTAAATATTAATTGACTACCAATTTATTTTAAAAAAGAGCACATAAAAAAAATCTTTGAAAAAAAAATTAGAATGACAAGCTATAAAAACTAAAGCACATTATAAAAAAATATCACGATTAAGAAAAATCAATTCAATGAGATGTTTACAACTTATACTTTTTAAATCATAGCTTGTTGAAGTCAATTTTAGACTGGTCTCTTAAGCAAAATTACTTAAATAACAGAAAATAGTTTTAAAAATATCGATTTTATTTTATAAATTTTTTCTCACAGAATTTGATTATTAGATCAACTTTTTAGTCATTTCGCTTTTTTATAACCTTTTATTATTATTTACACATTGTTCAATGAATTGAAAAATCATACTTATAAAAAAAAAAAATAATTTGGAAGACAAATCAACAGAATAGATATATAAATTATATCTCCCATGCTTTAAATTTATCAAACAATTTCCTTCAAATTCAAATATATATTTTTTAATTTCATAAAATGTTGAGGTGTCGAGTTATAATTTTATACGCCTTTCAATACTTTTTTTTCCGATAACAAACTTAATTTATGAATGGCGCAAAAACTATTGGCTCGTTTGAAGATTTTCGATATCGTTATTTCTAATGAAATATGCTTTTTATTGACATTATCAATAAAACAAATATGCCCGACGATTTTTTTTATTTATCATTGTTACTTTTTTTTTAGGGAAACATATCTGTAGCTTTCAAAAAAATAATGTCTTCAGTAATGATAGGTGAATTTTTTTGTGATAAAAAAAATGATACTATTTTTTATGACATAAATTCGAAACATCAAATTTTAAAATTTTAAATCATTTTATGATATATTTTGTTTTCAAATGCATCTACTTCGCTAGGAATGTCGAGAAATTTTTTAAAAATTTTTTTTTTTGAAAATGAAATTAACTTTATCAATGACAGCGAATTATTAATAAGTTAAGGTAATTTTAAAAATAGAAAATAAAGAATAATTTTTCATAACATTTAGAAAAGATAAAAAAAATAATTAATTAATAAAATTCATTAGCTACCATATAAATGTAAAGAACAAGAAATTGAAAATTCAGGAACTCATAATTGATTTTCAATATTTCTGAAAGTTGAGATTCTAATTTTTTTTTATTAAATACACCCTTCTTGAGAAAACAAAATTTTACATTTTATTTTCTAAATATTTAATATTAAAAGTATATTCAATAAAATCTTTTTTTTTTGAGATGAAAACTATAATCAAATCAATCTGATTAATGAGTCAAAAATTTAGAAAATA
>BLXL01000210.1:0-10830 GCA_023170135.1 Acarapis woodi
TTTAGCAGATCTGAATTCTTACAAAAAGAATTGATCTCTTTAAAAAAATAAGTTAGATGATTTTTGAATAAATTTAATAATCTTTTTAGTGATAAGATAGGGTAATAAAAATTTAGGGTCTACCAAAATGAAAACTTGATGAAGATTTAAAATTTTGGATACGTCTTAATTTCTAACTCGATATTAAATTTTTAAAAACTTATAAAATTTTTAATTTACTTTCTGTAAAAGTTAACCTTAACCATAATTAAATCATAATTGTATCTTATTGTAGACCTTAAATAAAATTTTTGATTCTAAATGTTTATTTTTTGAATATAATCGAATATATTATCCAAATTTAAAACGCTAATATTTGCAAAGTAACTTTAAGGCAACTAGATAAATTTATAAAATATTACAGTTAGAATTTTTCACACAGTACAATTTTTTTTTTTCATTTGAATTTTGTTCAACTAAAATTTTCACAAACCATGAATGATAAATAATTTTCAATAAAATTAATAATATGTAAATACAAACTTTGAAATTTCTTATCTTTCTCACCTTTTTTTAATCATTTACTAAAATTGATTTCTAAAGATATAATCCATTCAGAAATGTATTTTTAATATTTTATTTTTCATTTCTTCATTAATATTCACGGAAAAATTCTGTCATGAGATAAATAATTAGAATAAATTCATTTCACATTTTATACTTTTAATTTTTATTTAAGATCGATTTGAAATAAATATAATTAAATTCAAAAAAATTACTTTAGGGCTCTCTTTAGTACGAACTAGACTTGAAAATAGATCTTCTATGTGAATTATACATGATTCGAAATAATTAAATTTTACTATATCAATAAAATTTTCAACAAATAGGTAGAGTTAAAATTTCACAAGCGAAAATCATTCGTAAAATTTATACATTTAATTTAAAAATAATGTGTTTTTCAAATTTTTTCTCGTATTTAATTATTCGTTTTCTCAATTAAAAAAATATTACATTCAGCGAGATAATCTATTGACTCATTTTTTACTCATTTCTAAAAAATAAAACTTTCTAGATTTTCAAATTAATGTAATCGTATTTGTTTTCATGAATTTTTTTTTTTTCATTAGTTTTTCTGACTGAAAAATTTCGCAAATTTTAATGGTTTAAAATTTTTTAAATAATAGAATCGAATATTTGTTTTGACAAATTAAAAATATATTGAGACAAAAAAAAGCGAAATCAAAATTTTTTTCCATGGTTTTTTTTTTCAATCCACAAAAAAAGCATACTTGCAATTATATTTCAAGTTTGTAACTAATAAGATCGTTGAATTTTTTTATTATTCAAATAAACTTATTGATCAAAAGTGACTAAATTTGATTCCGTAACCTTTTTATTTGATGAATATTTCCAGAATTTTATACACTATTTGATAAAAGTAAATATAAAAAAATATAGCATTATTGAGAAAAAAAATATTTAAAAATTAATCAAAAAAAAATTCAGTTTGAACATTTCTAGAATGAATGATTCGATTTTCAGCTAAATATGTATATGGTTGGCAAGTTTATACGGCTGATGTTGGATTCGATTTATATCGACATATTCCCTAAATCATTATTGAATTTGAAACCGCAAATAGGCAAATAGAGTAAAAATTTTTGCTGAAAAGTGATTGAAACTCGTTAAAAAATGGATTGAATTGAGCCTTGTAGTTTTTATTTCTAAATATAGGTATAGATCACCATGAAAAATTATATAATATATAAAAATAAATTTTCCTATAGTTAAAATCTGAAAAATTAAAAAGAATTTTCTATTTCAAAATCATGATTTTATAAGGAAAAAATTTCAAATAATAATATAATAACAAAAAAAAATCTAAAGAAACATTGTAGAAATATTAATAGATATAGGAGAATGTTTTTATCTAATAATGTCAAACTCACGATAAATAATTTGCTATCTCATACACAAAAAAAAAGTTCTTTTTAGTCTTTAGATAAGTTTATGCAGAAATCTGTAATTACTTTAACAGAGGGTGCCGGATATATTTATCTAAATATCTGAATAACTAATTAGGAAATCTTGTCTATAATTTTATGTTAAAATTTCAATAAAACCATTTTTATATTTAAATATATTTTGAGCTCGAAAGGGATAGAAAATGCAATTAATTCTTCCACATTAATAAGCGCTAGGAAAATTTATCTAAGATTTTATATTAATTTTTAAAAATTCAAGTTAAGGGCCAATTAAATTAGCCAAGTGGGTCTATATTTTGAAAATATTATTACTAAATAAAATAATTCGAAAAATAATTTTGAATTTGGACAAATCATTAAAAATTAATCATTTTTTTGAAAATTTTCCTTGATCAGGACACTAAAATGATGATTTGAAAATTTCAAAAAGCTTAAATCCATTATTTATAAAGTACATTTCTGATTCACTTTTATCCTTATTCCTAAATAAATTTTGATATTCAACACAATTTAAGATTCTTGAATCAAAAATGAAATGTGCATCGAATGAAAGTTATTATAGAAATAAATTATAATTTAAGTAAATTGAAATTTACAAAATAAAAATTTCTTTTAGGTCATTTATATGTTTTTTTAATTGTATTTTAATTTCAAAATATTTATTCCACAATATAAATTTTATAGTCTTAAATTTTTATTGGTGAATCATCAGATCAGAATTTTTATTCTCCGGTTTCAAATTATAAAACAAAAAGAAATCTTAATATTTCGAAACCAAAAAAATATTTGGATGTATATATGACATTCGTTTCACTAATAAGAACTAAATTCATCTATTTCGAGTATAAATTTTTATTATAAGTTTGTCAAAAGCAATTTTCTATTTCATTGTCATTTTTATCATATTTGATATATATAATTATTTTAATTTATTACCTAAATAAAATTATCTTTTAGCTCTTTTGCAAATTATCTTACTGATTATTTAAAACTTTCTATCAATTTTAAGCAAAGTGCAAGTTTCATATTAGTTTCAATTAGAATTTTTTTGTCATTTGAATTTTTTGTAAATAATAGTATTGACGAAATTTCCTCGAAATTTTATTTAATTTTATTTCATTTGAATTTTAAAAATTTTTTTTCGGAAATTTTTAAATTTACATCCAATGGTGATTTAGTTTACTCGAATTTATTCTAATGAATATCATTTATGAATTCAGACTAAATTTAATGGACTCTCTCATTAATTCAATAGTCACAGTAATATTATCTTCGATTCAAAGTGATAATAAAATTCAGTTTCCAAAAGCCAACTATTATTCGTGCTGAAAAAAGCAGCTTCAATTTAATTTTCAAGTTAATTCACTTCAAAATATGCCGCAGAGTAGGCCTTCATAATAGTTAAATTGTGGTTTAGTTAGATAAAATTAGGTGATTTGAATGCATAAATGGTTTCGTTTCAAAAAGTTATGAAATATGTAAAATTGCAAATGACCATTTATATTTAATTCAATTTAAAATTACAAATTATTCTCAATCGTATTCGAGCAAATTATATCAAATTAATTTTCTTGTCGATATGGCCCTTGTGTAACCTTATCAAAATCTATAAAATTCATTTCAACTTAATTTACTATTTTTTTGTTAGTAAATATTAGTAATATTTCATTGTTTTTACAAAAATTGCTCAGAGTGATTATTGAAAAAGATTAAAATCTAAATCCGATGACCTAAAAAGTAATGTGACTGTTCTCATGTTGCAATTTATCCATTCAAAATTTTGCTCTTTAAACTTTAGACACATTGAACGTGCTATGAATATATTAACGCGCACACACACAATAATTGAAAGAGACTTTAAGTATCATTAAGTTATATAAAGTAATAAAATGCACACAGTTTGCAGGCGTTGACTAATATTTATTTTCGATCTTGTTACGGTACCTGTTTCTATTCGATTATTTTTTTCAATATATCGTATATAACACAGTTTGCAAGGTGATTCGAATAAAAGATCTAAATTTTATCGAATTCGATATTATAATACACTAATTCAAATAAAAACTTTTTTTTAGCGAAAAAAAATATTTAAATTTTATATATCCGAATCAAATTTTCTAGAAAAATATCAAGATAAATGCTTGACTAACTGCTGCTCTCCATTAACTTTAGTTACTCAATCTTATAAACTTCAGGTACATGACGAATTTGCAATCAGAGGCAACAATGCAGTTTTTCTTTGTAGTATGCCTAGTTTTATAAGAGAATTCGTACAAGTCGTCGCGTGGTATAAAGATGATCAAATACTGATATCACAAGCATCAATACGTAAGTTTAGCAATTTTTTAAAATATTTTTCAATTCTTTTGATTTGATTGATACTAATCGCATACAAACTGAGCTCAAAATGTAAATTCACAATTCAAAGAAATACTTTAGAAGACTTTCAATTCTTCGACACAGAACTTTGAATACTAACCTTGAATAAGAAATTATAAAGTTTTTTTTTTTTTTTTTTTTTTTCATTAGGTTAAAAAAAGTAATTTGCAGTCTTGTTTCATTATTTGTCTAGATGTATACCAATATAATCTTGATAGCGCCTTTTCGGATCTTTTTTTTCAATCACCTTCTATCAAGATTAGTTTTTTTTTTTTAAATCGTATCTTCTAATAAAAGATTTTCTACATTTTTCACAATTGCATTCAACTCTCTCTGTCTAATTTGAGTTCTCAAATTTCTAGTAACATTTAAAATGATAGAAGCAAGAGTCGCAAAATACATTAATGCAATTTATTCTTTTTCTCATTCTTGAATGTCAATTTCTTTTATTTTAGTTTGCTTGTTTACTATTTTATGCGTACATATCGATGGCTATGAATATTAGAATAGTGTATTCATCAGTCACCTTAATTTTTTCAAAATTTGTCGTATCTTTATTGTGACTTGATCATTTATCAGCAACTATATATAGTTGTTGGAAAATCAAAATTGTTTTGAATCTTTTTTGTTGAATAGTTTTACATTAATAGTAAAGCCTTTTTTCAAAAACCTCGAAATTGTTTTCACTATTCAATAACATTATTAAGCTATATCTAATAAAACTAGTTCTAAAAAAAATGAGCTAATAGCTAGTTTAACTCTGTACACTAGAATTCGAATAAAGTATCTGATATCGCACCATCATCGATGTGACATATGTCGTTTGCCGAGCAACAAAATGTATATTGGAAATGATCAAAAATTGACATTCCTTTTTGCCTCAATGATCGACTTTGGTATCCACATACCAAATCCTTGGATCCATTTTTCTATTATTTTTTCATTTTATTTTCCTCTTTCTACCTCTTCCATAATAATTTTGTCATTTTTCTTCGATCTTTTTATAAAAAATCTTATTCCAGACATCTTGATTTTAAAAACTTAATTGGAATCAATTTTCTACATCAATTGAATTTGTCTTGCTCATGCAATATTATTCAAAGTTTGAATTTTGGAACTAATCATCATTTTAGACGAGAATTCAGATTTTTGATTTTTTTGAAAATAAAATTTTGTAATTTCGAAATTCATGCACATCAACAATAATCATCAGTCTTGTACGCGACCGATGTCTTCTATTGATTTTAAGATTTAGAAATTTTTTTTTCATGAGAAATTTCACCGTCAACAAATTATCTTTTAAAAGGCAGGAATAGGTCCTGATTTTCTATTTTTTATCCTCGCAATTCAAAAATCAAACAGATTTACATCTACTTTACAGAAAAAATTTAATCATTTTTATCATATGCTGGCATTTTATTCAACACATTCAGGTATTCCGAACTTTTATCGTATGATTAAATACTTGAAATATGGGATTTAAAAGAATAAAGTAAATTTGTTCAAATAATTCGTCGAGAAAGAGTGCAACGATTTTTAACTAGTCAAGCGGAAGTAAAGTACAACAAAAATATTATTTGCCCTAAATTCAGAGAGCAGAAAAAAATATAGCTTTTTGATTTAACTTATTTCCTAAATTTATTTCCCTTGCAGGTCAACCGTAATTCATTTGAATACTCATATTTGTTTTTTTACCACATAATTTCGATTTCTGTTCAATTATACCACTTATGCTAGATTCATTCTCTGCAATTTGATAAATTTATGTTTTCGCTTTCTCGATATATCTTAGAATTACTTTTTTTCGTCTTAAATCGGTAATTCAGTTTCAGATCTATTAATTTTGTTCATTTTCTGATTTTTATTAAAAATATTATGTTATTTTTGTGTAAAGAGATTATATTTTTCTTTTTTGTCTTAAATTTATGCTTCAATCACAAATTATTTTACAATTGAAAGCAAGCTATAAAAATTCATTTTGATTTTTTTAATAAAAATTATTTATATTTTAAACTCTAAATAGTTAAAAATTTATTCTCAGCTAAAGAAATCAAAATCTAAAATTCTGATTAAATTTAATATTTGTCTTTCTTAATAGCTAACGAGAAATTTAGTTTGTTGGCCAATGGAGAACTTTATATTCGTAATAGTTCTCGCTCTGATATTGGTTCTTATAGGTGTCAAACGAAAGATTTACTCACAGGACAACTAGTCACCAGTATTACAGCGGGTAAACTTCAAATCACAGGTAAATGACATTTGTTTTCATTAATTTTTTTTTTTAGTATTGCACGGTGAATGTCTTTAGTTTTTTCTTCTAATTTTTAATTTGTGTTTCATCATTTTATTGAATCTTCCTTTTTTTTGATGATTAAAAATCGATTTTGAAGTGTTTAAGCTGTTACAGCATCTGGAATAGTAATTAATTATTTTGTGCGCGACCAATCAAAGATTGTGTGCGACACTTGATTTATTATTTGATGGTCGTAATACATAAATAGCGCGAATCTAAAAAAGTGAACACTACTTTGATAATTAAACAGTTTAGAAAAAAGAAGAACGGTTGACTGAGAAAATGAGAATAGATGACTAGTAAGATGACCGAATCTCAGTGGACCTTTCACTATTGTTTATTTAGAATTGATTGATTCTTAAATGAATGACAGCACCGGGCATCTGTTATTTATTGATGTTCACTAATTAACTAATTCTTTATTCTTTTTCTCGTTTCTTTCATTGAATTTTTAAATACTCTTCGCCAACAAAATAATACACCCACTGTTCCACACAATTTCACATTATTTTGATCGTTTACAACTACTGTTACATATTTTATGAATAAATAATTTTCAATAATGGCCTGTACTTAGAACCCCATGGCTCCCAAGTTCCACGTATAACGTATTTTACTAATTCAATTCAACGTCGAATAGGCGAACAAGTTGAGCTTGGTTGTGCCGCACAAGCTTATCCTCTTCCACAATTTAGGTGCGTATTTTCATACTATTTTATAATTTTTTTTCATTCTCTTTTTTTTTTTTTATTTTTTGTCATTTAATTACATTCTTGATTAGACTTCTCAACAATCTAAATTTAAGGATATTAATTTTTTTCTAGCAGGAAAAAATTTAAAAGAATTTGATTATTTTATTTGTTTCTTTTTTCTTAGCAAATATCGAAGAAAGTGTGTGAAAGTGTCTATGTCTTTAGTTTTGCGCATTTTAAATATCAGCAATTATATGTTCCCATATTACATAGAATAGTTTGTGTTTATTTAATAGACGACTCGGCAGACTATACGAACAAAATGAAATAAAAAAAAGTAAATCTCATAATTCCTTTTGCTTTATTTTTGAATTCGTACAGTCAGCATCCACTTTCTCGATTAAGTCAACTTTAGACACAATGATCATTGATCGCTATGCATTTTTGGACGTTCACATGTTTTTCTTCTTATTTTTTTCCCAAACTAGCCAAGGGATTTTAAAAAAACGTCAAAAAAAAAAAAATTATTTGATTTCAAATTTTTTGTTTTAAGTAATGTTTTTAACGAAAATATCTTTTGTACTTAAAAAAAAAAATTTTTTGTTGAAAATACTGAACTATGCGAAAAAAAAACAAAAAAACTTGCAGCTAGCAAGCAACGGAAGTCTTACTTAAATTAAATTTCTTAATTTGCTTGCTGTTTTAAAAAATTTCTCGTGCCATTTTCATAAAAACGATATTATTAAAAATTATTCTCTTTTTGACCCCTTTTGCTCTATTGATCAAGTTTTTTTTTTCATTAATATTAATTTCTGGGTGAATAGTTATTATAATTTTAACAACTAAGTTCTCATGCATAATCAAGTTATGTAAATTAAAGTTACACTTGGAAAATGATCGATCTCTTTCTTTTAATTTGTATTAATGCAGGTGCTTCTCATAGACATTATATTATTTTTTTATTTTTTTACTCTTTTCTTTTTTTCATTTTAAATACTTTTTTTGTACGTTTTTTTTTTAAATTTTGATTCGTTTTTTCCTTTAAGTTGGTTTCGTGAAATAAGTAGTGGCTTACTTCGACCAATCGATTTGAATAGTGATATAATTCAACGTGATGGAACTATTCTTTTTCGAAAATTATCTTTAGACCATTCAGGTGATTAGATTGATTCATGATTTTTTTTTGTACATCTACTAAATTTTTCATTTAAATTTATTTTCTATAATTTTATTTGTTGATTTTGTTTAAAATACATTTTAAAACATTTCATGTTGATAAATAATCTTTTATTTTAAACTTTATTAAATTATTAATTTCAATTTCGAAAAGGTAAATATTTTTGTGAAATAAGGAACAATTTAGGCGAAGAACGTGTGCATATAAGCTTACTTGTGATTGAACATTTACGTATACAATTAAGCATTTCGAAGCCAGATGTTGAAGTTGGTAAAAATGTCCAACTTAATTGTAGTGTGAATGGATCACCAATAAATAATATATATTGGTTTAAAGATAATAAACCTATTTTTATTAATGAGCCTATACATGAAAAACAGTTTTCTTTCGTCGAGTCACATAAGCCAGAAACAAAAATAAGTTTTAGAAGTTTGGATAAATTAAAAATTAAAAAAGATGATTATTCATCTGCAAACAGTGCACATCATAATTCCATACTTACAATCAATAAAATTAGTCGCAAGGATATCGGAGTGGTATGTGTTATTTTTGAATTCCAATTCACAATTTGATAAGCCATCGATTTTGATTTGAAAAAAATATATTTGAAATCCATTCATATTGCACAAGAATCGATTTTTATTTAAATATTCAAAAAAAAATTTTAAAATGATCTTATAAATTAGACTAGAAATTTTATATCTATCTATATTTTTTTAATCTTTTAATATTCAATGACAATTCATTTTTTTTTTAAATAGTATCAATGTGTTGCAATCAATGATTTTGAAAATGCTCAAGCATCATTTGAATTAAATTTAAGTGATATGGCTCCAATCATTTTAACATCGTTTTCAAGCCAAACCCTTAACGAAAATGATGTTTTAAGGTGAATAATTATTAGATGACGTTAAATATATATATTCTAAAAGGCTTTTATTTATTCGAAAATAGTTTAAAATGTGTGGCAACAGGAAGTCCTTTACCAACCATACAATGGCTGTTAGATTCTGAAAAAGTGCCTTTAACATTAAATCGTTTTAGACTGAATGATTTCGTCTCACAAACTAATCATGATCAGGTAATTAGCTATCTAAACATTAGTAAATTAGAATCAGTAGATTCTGGCGAATACCGTTGTATAGCATTTAACGAAATCGGTCAAGCAAGTAATTCCGCTAAAATAAATGTGATAGGTAAACCAACATTGCGTACATTTGCAAATATGAATTTAACACTTGTTGAAGGTAGATCTGTTTCACTTAAATGTCCAGTAGTAGCCTATCCAATCAATAAAATAAGTTGGACTTTTAATAATAAACAATTGCCAGCTAATCATAGACAAAAAATAGAATCTATTGCTTTCGATTCAAATGGAAAACCGAACACAGGTCGAACTTTATGGATTGAAAACATTCAAAAAAATCAAGATGAAGGGGTATATACATGTCAAGTTGTACAAAAAAAACAGAATGATACTCAATCATTAGAAGCCAGTCTCTATGTTACAATTAAAATACCTCCTTTGATCGATGCACAATTATTGCCTGAAAAAGTATATACCGAAGAAAACATGCGTGTCAAATTAGTCTGTTCAATCGTTCAAGGAAATAATCCGTTAAATATAAAGTGGATGAAAAATGGCGAAATACTCACAAACTCATTGAATCATTTATCAATTCAAAAAAGTGAAGATTATAGCCTATTAACTTTCAAAGAGGTGCAAGAAAGTGATGGTGGTAATTATTCGTGCATTGTCTCTAATGATGTTGACAGTTCAATTAGAAGCACCCTGCTTATTGTAAATATATTGCCGAAATGGAATATTGAGCCACCAAATAGATTAAACGCTGTGCTAGGTTCAAAACTTATTGTTGATTGCGGTAAGTCAGTGCTTTAAGTTGTTAGCACTTGATTTTTAATTATAAATTTATTTTTAATTAAAAGATGCATTTGGGTGGCCGCGACCTCGAGTTAGCTGGAAAAAGGCATTTAACCAATTTAATACTTTTAATTATGCGCAAAATGTTTTAAAATCAAATTCGATTTTAGCCTCTACCAATGACGAGTTTAGCAAAGAGAATTTCGATAATGAAAAAATGAAATTAGATAATAGTAATTTAGAATTTCGAGATATACTTTCTGGCTATAGACATCAAGTATACGGTAATGGAAGCTTGATAATTCAAGAAGTTGATAAATCAGATGAAAGGTTAGTTACTTTTTTTTTTTTCAAATCAACATTAAATATCAATGTATCTTATCTTTGCAAATTTTTTGTCTTTTCAGTTATTTTATGTGCCAAATAAACAATGGGGTTGG
>BLXL01000218.1:0-34757 GCA_023170135.1 Acarapis woodi
GCCCTGGTGAACCATTCATCTTCATTTTTTTCAATGGCTAAAGACATAATCGATTATTTAAATGGTACGATAAATTTGAAAAAATAAAAAAAATGATAAAAATTCTAAAATATTTTTAAATAAAAATGTTGAAAAAAAACTCGCTTTTTCTTTTATATTGCACATGCGCTTTTTATTTATTGTGATTTACAGTTGTTGTCTCATCAAATCTTATAAACATGATTATAATAATGAGAGGTTTATATGTCTTATTATACATTAAATTGATTATCCTTAATTAAATTATTTATTAATTTTTTTTATCAAAAATTGTACATGATTATTTTATTGTCTTATTTGAAATTCAATAATATTATCAGTTGTAATAATTTTTTTTGTCATTTAAGTAAACTAAAGAAATACAATAACCAGTAAAATAGTAATTAATAAATTGTAATAAAAAAAATCGTGCCTTTTCAACAATTGGTCATAGCATATTATAAGAAAAGTGGTGGATCAAAATGTCGACTAATAGTGATGATCTACCTATAATATATGGTACTGAATTCCAGGCAAGAGCCTTGTGTGCACAAACAAGTTTATCACTTGATCAAATGCCTGTTCGATTTCTAGTTGGCACATTATCATTGAAAAATAAGAATAAGATACATCTTCTCGAATTTCATGATGATCTTAATATGAATAAATTCGGTCTAAACAAATTAGTGTTCAAACATGATGAAGGTGAAGTTTGGGATATTAGTTGTACACCCAAACATCCGAATCTATTTGTCACTTGTTACTCATCTAATAATACACAAGATTTAAACGAAAAGTGTAGTATTTGGAGATTACCTATTGATCTCTCTGATTGTTTTATAAGTGAGACTTTTTTTATTAGCAAAATATTTTGATTTTACTGGTCATAAACGTAGTTTAATCGCACATTTTTTTCTAAAATAAATCAGATGAAGACGAAATGACAAACAGCCAATTAATTCATCAACGTGATTTTAATAAGAATTCAAATACATTAAAAAGTGGTTTTCATCATAAAATCAGTTTATTTCATCCAGATGATGGTGATAAAATTTGCACAATGGAAGCACAAAGTCTCGTAATTTGGGATGTTGAGAGTGGAAAAGAGGAAACCGAATTGTGTGTGGATTATGATGTACTTGATTTATTAGCTAGAGATAATAAGATTACTAAATTTAGATGGGGTCCACATTCTCACTGTTCGATTCTCGGCTTGGTCGTGAAAAATCAAGTTCTAGCCAAAGATATACGTACCGACAAAAATTATGTCTGGAAAATAGATGCAAATACACAGATTGTTAAGAATTTAGATTTCAATCCGAATGCTCAATATTACCTTGCAACATGTGGCGAGGATTGTCAATTTAAATTATGGGACACTCGAAAAGTAAGCGAACCAATCGTATCGATGATGAATCATAGCCATTGGATTTGGAGTGTCAGATATAATCTTTATCATGATCAACTGATCTTAACATGCTCAAGTGATTGCCGAGTTATATTGTCCAGGGTATGCAGTTTTGCATCTCAACCGTTTGGACATTTAATTGATGCAGATGATACAGGTAATGAGACACAAGAATTTGAAGATACTAATGGACTATCAATAAATGATGCATCAACTACGAAAAATGAATTGATAGCTGATAATTTGACAGAAAGCACTAGTTTTTCTCACAAAAAAATGGAAGATGGTATAGTAAGTGTATTTCAAGAGCATGAAGATAGTGTATATGCTGCCGAATGGTCTAATGCAGATCCTTGGATTTTTGCATCACTCAGTTATGATGGTAGATTAGCAATCAATCGAGTACCTATAAGTGAAAAATATAATTTATTAATATAAGTATTTTTTTTTTAGTCATTTTGATCACTATTTATACTTTTACATTGATCATGAGTCATACATCTTTACAATAATTATTGTGCACTTGTATATTAATGATGATTTAACTTTAAGATATCTTTCATTTGAATAGCTATTTTCTTGAATAGATTTATATTTTAAAATTAAAAAAAAAAATTTAAAAGCCGAAAAATAATTATTTAAAGTTAAATATCTATCTTTTCAAATCATTAAATTTACCTTTTGGATGGGCGTCAACTCTTCCAAACTATTTGGGCGAATTAAAAAAAATTTACTGAAATCAGTTAATCATCATTTTTATTATTTCAAGAAGTTATTTAGTTGAATCAAATTGACGAATTTCGGAATAAAATCAAGAAAATTTATAAAAATCTATTAAAATAATTTTTCGTTCTAATTACATAATACAATCGAATTGTCCTAGATAAAAAATAGTCTTGGAATGATAGGTACATGATACAAACAATATTATTCTAAAGTTTCAGTTAACTGGATCAAAATGCAAAAAAAAACTGATAACTTTTTAGCAATCTCAGTGAAACTTATTAGATATGATGAATTTTCCTTATTTTCTCTGCTAAAAATTGTATACAAAAAAAAAATTAGATTAGAACCAAAAATTTTTAGTTTTTTAGAATCTTTTGTTATCTGCTGAACACTTTTTATGATTTCATTTTTCATTTAAAAAAATAATATATTGACTGAATCTTCACAATTCTTACCCTTAATATTAATATTCGACTTTAAAAGAATTAATAAAAATCTGAAAGAAAATTTTCAACTTTTTTTAAACTGTTCAACAACCATGAAATTTCTTTGCTAAAAAGAAAAAATTGAATTATGAAATCTTCAAAATTTTTTTTATCAAATTTTCATTTGCTCTGATCATTAAATTTTTAATTTTTCAACATGTTTTAATGAGAAAGAAAAAAAAATGAAATTTAAAAATTTTTTTTCTAAATTTGTAGATTTTTTCGACAAAAAATTGACAGAAAAAAATTTTTCATGAAGATTTCGTTAAGAAAAAACCAGCTGGTCTACCTATTAAAATTTTGATCATCTGTAAACAAATTAAGACGATATAAATAAATAAAAATAAGAGCATAGGAAATAACCAACGAAAAAAATTGTTGAAAAAAATTAATGTCCATTATCGCAGTAAAAAAAGTGAAAGAGAAAAAGAAATAAAATGAAGATGAATTCTGGTTTTACCGGTTAACAGAAAAAAGAGATGCTTTGAGAGAGTGATTTTTTTCATTCAGAAACTTTAGCAAACAGTTTGGAGAAATATCTACCTGTTGCATTTCAACTGTAAAATTGGCGAAAACAATTTCAAAAAATTTCAAATAGCAAACCTTATTTATTGATCTGGAGTTACCTAATACTATCTTTTTGTTCGCTATAAAAAGGTCTCTTATTTGAATTTCTGTTTTCTTTTTTCTTCTTAAAATTGTTTAATCAAAAAATATTTTGTAATATATTTCAACTTTTTTCTTTTTATTTGCCAGAATGTTCAGTTCACTTTACAATTAGAAATGAAGTTTCTTATGTACTTGCTAAAGTTCAAGAAACTTTCTTTCTTAAAAATACTTAGTGCTGAGAAACATTTTTAAGTGTAAATTTTTGGAATAGTGTATCTATGAATCATGTTTCGATTAATCAAACTTTTTTTTATGATTCTTCTAATTAACGACAAAACATTCTCTGAGTCAACTAAAGAGCAAGTGACTAATTCATCTATTAATTTGACCGATATCGACACAGGTACTCTTTTTTCAGGTAAATATAATTATCAACTATGAGAATATATATTGAACTTATAATTAATTTTATTTTTTTTGGTATGCATAAAGGTATATTTTCTGTAAACAACGTTCCAGAATGTCCAGGTACTTGCATACATGCAATTACATCGTTATTTTGTGATGAAATTCTAGATCATGTATCTTGCGAATCTTCATTTTTCAGATGTTGTGTAGTATTCAATAATTCGACATTGGTCGAAACTTCACCACCAATTGAAGAGATCACCACATTAACACCTATAAATGATAATTACTATTCATCCTTTTCACCATCAAGTGTACATACATCAGAATCGAAAAATTCACTGCCAAATGTGACAAAAGCAAACACCTATTTTTATTCATCAACACCTGCAGTATCGTTTACAACTATTGTACAGAAAATCACGCCTAAATGTCCAGGCGTTTGTATGAAAAACAAATTATTAAAATATTGTGGAAACATACTTGCTGTTGATGAAATATGTGATACTGATGAGTTTTGTTGCCTACATGCTAATCAAACTACTATTATCACAACTACACTCAATATTACACCGTCAACTGAATCGACGATTGACTTTGTAGATTTAAATAATTCCGGTAGCTCAACAATAGCAGACACAACAATACTAACGACCACAACTACAAATCCCGAAATTATTATAAAAAATCGAAATCAAACTCAAAATTTAATTGAAAAGAAGATCATATCGAATGGAGAGAATTTAAAAAATATGAACGAAACTGTTTTAGAAAATGAAAATAAACACGATAAAAATTTAGGCGAGGCATCTCGTCAACAGATAAGTGATCTACCTGCATGCGATAATTGTGTCACATTGATTTTTAGTCTCTTATGCGATGAAATAGACAATACGAAATTTTGTCCGAATGATGGAAAATGTTGCAAATATTATGACTTGAAGGATGATTCAAAAAATCAGCAATTAGAATCACAGATAACCACTACAAATCAAATAGGTAAATGTTTGGGTACATGTATACCAACAATTTTGAGCGGAATTTGTAGCAAACCATCAGAAATTATTTTTAAGACAACTACTTGTATAACAGGTATGCTCTGTTGTTATACCCCAATAATTGATCAAAATGAACAATTCAACATAACTTCAGATAAACCATCATTGTTAGATAATTCTGATGATTTAACATTCATTGAACCAAGTGAACAAACTTTAAATACCAAGTTGACAAAATTTAAGAATCCGACTACAAGTGCAGGTAACGGATATTATCAACTACAACTGCCTAGACCACATCAATTGATACCCAATCAATTTGCAACAAATTTACATCAATCTGCCTCATTACCAACAAATCCATCAATTTCATCGCCTAATTGGCCATTTTTAAATCAACATCATAATCACTTTCAAAAAATACCTATTTATAAACCGCTTTTTTCCAATAGCCAGATGATACCTTCTTATCTATCAAATAATGGTCTTTCTGCTGCTCTTAAAAATACTCTTAATAATGGAAGGCCAAATTATATTCTTAATAATTTAAACAATTTCAATAATCATCCACCCTCATTTTTTTATCCGTCATCAAGTGGCCAATCGCCATCAACAACCGATCTATTCAGCAATCCAAATGTTCTATCTGCATTTAAACTTAATTCAACATCAGATTTGATTAGTCACCTTTTATTAGCGAATAATATTCCACCGACTTCTTGTACTGGAACATGTATACCACCTATTTTTAAATTTACATGTTTTGGTTCGAATACGATATATACAAATTTCATTTGCAATAAACCACAACAAGTGTGTTGCACTTCAAATTATGATATTGAAAATTATGAATTTACCATACTTGGTAGTCTGAACAATCAAACTAATTTGATTAATAATCTTTTACAAAGTAATTATTTTACTAATATGATGTCAGCAACTAGGCCTAATTTGCATACCGCTGGATCAAACATTATACCTAATAGTCTAACTGGTAATTTAGTGAGTGGTGTGTCAAGCATATCAAATAATTTAGCGATTAATAATAATAAACCTAATTTAAATACAATAAAAAATGTAAATATTATGAACAAACCTAGTAAAAATATAAATACAAGCAAAAATTATAATTCGAACAAAATGCAGCAAATTGATCGAATTGCGAACGACGATAATTCATTGTCTGACAAATTTTTGGAAATAAATCAACCATCAATATTAACAAGCAATTTAAATCGTAATCAATATAATTTACCAACAAATGATAAAAATTTCCATAAACTGACCCCAATGATAAGCACAAAAAAATGGTCAAACAGTTTATCCTCATCATTTAACTTTTCATCTGGCCAATTCACCCCCAGTGAAAAACCATTAAATCAAAAACCTGTGACTAATTTAGATAGAATAAAGAAACCTGATCAATTAATATCTTATTCGTCTTCAATTGAGCATCGTCCAACAGTTGAATCATCAACAAAAGGTAAAATAAAAATTTTCTTGAATAGTTTTAAAATTATTATTTATTTCTATTTATTATTTAGTACCTATTTGTGGTATTCCAAATGATATAACTCGTATGTCTAAAAAAGATCAAAACCAAAAGTTAAAATGGTGTTGGCAAGTCGCATTAGTTAATCAAGAAAACGAATATATTTGTAGTGGTGCATTAATTGGAACCAGCTGGGTAGTGACAACAGCCAATTGTATATCAAAGTAAGTTTTTTATATCAATTAATCTAATTTTTCTATTATCAATCGAAAATTTGAAATTTTTTTTTTCCTTTCGATTATTTGAAAAAAAAAATAGAATGGTACAAAACGCCGAGCCAATATTAATTCGAGTCGGAGAATCAGATTTAATGTCATCAAGTTCGAACATTTATCACTACGGTGCCTACATACATCATAATCACAATGGTGAAACATTAGAAAACGATATTGCACTCATTAAGTTACAAAAACCTTTACAATTGAAATCAAATATTTGTCTAGTTTGTTTGCCTGCACGAGGCAGTACAGTACAGTCGGGCAAACGGTGTACAGTGACCGGATATAATTCCGAAAGTAAGTTATTGTAAAATTAGTCTCTTGCTTTAATTCATATCGTATTTTTGAATTTTTAGCATCATTCAAAATCAAAGAGTCTACTACTCTACCTATTTTAGACGAACACCAATGCTCAAAACGATTTAGTTTGCTTACGAATCGAAGTTTTGTATTACCTACTTCATCATTTTGTGCTAGAGTTGAAGATGAAATTTGCAATGATTTAGGTGGACCATTGGTTTGTTCAGATGAAGATGGCTATTATGAGTTAACTGGTTTAGTAAGCTATAGTGTCCAAAACTGTAAAGTTCCTGCTATATACGTTAAAATAGCTAATTTTATAGGATGGATAAACCAGATCATTAGCGTGAATAATTGAGACATTGCATTGATATTTTCAATCATTTTATCTATTTTCTTTCTAATTATCATTTTGTATTTAAATGCATTTTTTTGGTTATTTATTATCTATTATGTACAAATTTATTTTATTATTTTAGGTTAATAAAATCTCAATTTGTTTATAAATTGCTTTTACTACCTATCTACACATCTCTAAAATTATATTTTTTAAGATAAAATAATAATGTTGAGCAATTTTAGCTAATCTTAGAACTATAATATTGTTTTGACAATGATTCTATAAAATATTTTTTTAGGAATCGAAATTTTTTTCTAGATTTATACGAGTAAATTCAAAATTTTTTTTTTATCTTATAAAGGTTTTACGAAATGAACTGTTTTTTAAAACATTATTACCATAGTTTGATTTCCAAAATATTATGCAATCAATAATATATCATCAAGCAAATTTCTTTCTTAATATATATGATTTTTATGATATATATTTGAATAATATTTGCTCTAATAATTCCGATGTAATTAAAAATTTTGAACTTATTATTTTGTAATGAACATAATACTCATTTGTATTCCATAAAAATTTACCTATAAAATAAAAGTATTCATTCAAAACAAACATATAATTGAATAAATAATTCGAAAAAAAAGATAACATACATATAAAAATTTCGAATAATTAGAGAAATATTTAAAAGTTAAAAATAATTTATTAAAATAATGATAGCGATGTTGAACCGACGAGAAAATTATGATCATTAGGGTCAATAGTTGTCAATTAGTGTGTTTGAAATTCAAATAATTAATTTAAAATTAATGATTGATTTTGTTGAGAAAGGATTTTTCATTATGACATAGATTATCAAACTACGTAGACCGCTCGATTTTTATAATTTTTTGCTAAAATGTTCTGTAATTTTATTCAAATAATGTACTATTTCATATAGACCTTATTTTAAAAATAAAGCTATGATACAATAATTTGAAAATTACCTTTTGAAGTATGAAATTACGAATTTTTTTGTCATTTAATCTTAAAATCAACTTTATATTTAATAGATAATTAGTTTTTTTTTTTTTGTAAATAAAAAATAGCTTATCTCCAGCCATTTAATTAGCTAACATTCCATACTTTTTGAACGTTTGACAAAAATTATTGTTAAATAATTTTGCCAAAAAAACACTATAAAATTCTAGATTGGCTTTCTGATGTCATTCAATTTAATTGGCTATATTTATCTTTTCTTCAGAACCCGATAAATTTGTTGTCGAACAATCTAAATAAGACTGAGTGAGCTTTTTTTATAATTATTAGTTTCATTTTTTTTTTTTCGTTCAAATTCTTCTAGCCATACTAAAAGTATGCCGTATCTATTACATATATAGCTAAGTAATGGACAATATAAAGAAAAATTAATGAAAATTATACAAATCAGTATTAACAATAATGAAAATTGTCATATGAAGATCATACTTAAAAATTTATTATTTTAATTATAATTTAAACATGATCGTAAATAATATCTTTAATCATTTATTTAATATGAATAGTTATTATTCATTAAAATGATAAATTGTATTCTCGAATTTAATCATAAAAAATTTTTGCGAATTCGATTATGACTTAATATAAAAATTAAATCCAGAATTTTTTCTTAAATCACTAAACTAACTGATACTTATTAAAAGCCATAATCACATCGACTTATATTTTTATTAATTTACCTTATATAAATAATATTTGTCGAATATTCATATTATATGAAGAATAATTATGCAATGATCATTCAATAAATGTCACAGAATTTTTACAGAAAACGTTTATAGTTCAAAAATAATTTGAACAGCTGAAGATGTGTGTAGATTTGAATTCTCAAAATCGCATATGGCGGAATTAAAAAAAGTATCATTATTACAAAAAAATATATATAAAAATGATGTCAAGCGAAAATAATTAAATGATATAGAGTCGATGGAATGTTGACAATTTGATTGAAAAACATATTAAATAGAAAATAACTTTGGAAAAATATTTTCTCTTTTTAATAAGACAATATCTGCATATAAAAAATATAGCAATCTGATCATTGATAATTTGAGACATATTTAAATGATATATGAAATTTATCATTAAATGCATCAATTTTTGAAAATTTATTTTTTATTCTATATATTTCTTGATCTATAAATTTTATTTATGAGTCTAAAAATACATCTAATACATATTCATTAATTTTATTATTGCATTCAAAACATCAAAACACGTAACAATGATAAATGCATTCAACCTTGTAAATCATTCATCATCTATTATGTTTTCATTATATTCAATCGTTCAATATCTCACATTATAGATTTGAAATATAAACGAGTAAATTTTTATACTACAATAATAGAATAATTGATTCAAATTAAATGATTAACAAAAACAAAAAAATATTATTTGCTTCTTGATATTAGAGTAATTTTGATAGATTAAAATTTAAATCACAAACTATAATATAATAGGATTAATAGAAATCGCAATCCTATGAAAAATTTTTGCAAGATTATAGACTTGCAAGTTTCATTATATAATTTAACTTTTTTTACTATTTAGCGTTAAAAAAATCTATGATGAAAATTTAACATTACACACAAAAGATAATATGTAACGGCACAAATTTGAAATTCCAAAAAATTACTTAACTAAAAACAACATTGCTATATGATCCATTTAGCTAATTGTAAAGATTGAAACGTGTGTTTTCGTATTAAAATTGAGGAAGCGGAAAAACAAGGGAATTAAAATGTAGCCTTACATTTTATAGCGACCTATTCAAAATCGATATAAAATTAGTGAACGATGATACTTTATAAAACTAACGAAAATATTGTAAATATATCTACAGCATGAAAACTAAAAAAAGCAAATTTTGATAAACGACTTATAGTCATAATGATCTATAGTAAAGAAAAGAGTACCTCTGTGAAAAAAAATTTATTTGATTGAACCATAAATTAGCAAAAATTTAATGAGAAATTGCTGCTTAATCATTCGAATTTGAACTCAATTTGATTTCGTTTAGATTTTGTTGAGCATAATAAGCTTAACAAATATACATGTATCAAATTATCTTATTCCCATTCTTTTGCTAAATTTAATTATAAGAAAACACTGTCTAAATACTTAATTTGATTTCATCAGAAAAACAATTTTTTTCTTTGTCATAAAAATAATTTTTTTTCTTCCAAATGTACAATGTTTCTAGTATATTGCATAAATAGCTAAAAAGTTAATTATTTTATGTGATAAATGTTTAGTATCCATTCAAAAGGTAAACTAGTTGATAATTGATTAATTGGACAAAAATATCAGTCTTTTCTCAACTTACTCCTTGATTCATAAATTGAAAATTTTATTTTGTGCTTCAACACAAAAAAATGAGCTGTATAAATATGATAATAATGATTGAGATACATCAATACACAATAAATAATCATTTATAAACCATAATATGTATACATATATATACAGAGTATGTTGATATAAATAGTATTTGTAATTTTATTTTATACTTTTTTGTTATAATATTTTGTAAATTCAAAATAAATGACTTGATTAGTCATTAACCGATTTGAGGTCAAGATTTAAGGCTTGATTACTACACTAGTAGGATTTTCATTGCTAAACTTCCTTTTAATATATTTGAGAAAAAAATTGAGAATTTGAAATTGATAGTTAACAAATGTATCAAGAGAGAAATCAAGGTCGTTAAATAGATTTGAAAGTTATTAGTGTTAACAAACTTGAAAACAATTAAGCACCAAAAAAAAAGTTGATTAAATTAAAAAGTCATTTTAGACTTTTTAAAACGATTTAAAAATTTGAAAATATGAAAAATTTATTCTTCTGGGAATTTATTTAAATATATTCAAATAATTTATATTATGATTGTAAGATTTATTTTTCAAATTGTTAACTAAATATAGACACCTTTTATTAAATAGCCTTTACCACAGAAAAAAAAATTTCAGACAAAAGAAAAAAATAAATAAATTAGTGATTTCTACGCATAAAGCTCAAATAATTTAAAAAAATACAAGTTATAAGGATAAATAGACTTATGGGACATGAGAATTTATAGTGCCACATTACCAATAATTAAGAAAGTATTCCTTTTCGATCCGAATTATTATTTGCTTTGATGCCTCGCGATATGAATTCAATTTTTCACTCGAATATGATGAAACATCAATAAATTTTATATTAGAGATTTTAGATTTAAATATATTTAATAGGAAAATTGTTGAGGTTTGGAATATTATTACCTCAAAAAACTACTTAATGGGCATCTGAAATGTGCAAATATGATTTCACTATATTTTAGGACTTGATACATTTTTTTCATCTAATTTTTCACTATCTAAATCAAAAAATATTTAAAATTAAATTAAATTTTTTGATAATTTAAGCTAACTGTGTTTTTTGAAAAACTCAAAAAAAAAATCATAAACGATATTTTTTAGCATCTAGATTTAAAAAAAAAAATTCATAAAAAATTTGTGAAAAAACCTATACAGTATAGTCCTATAGTGTTTTTAGTGTGACCTTGTATATTAAAACAAAATTAAATGATGCTTCGACTAGAAGCAGATCTGATGTGTGTTTGAATAAAATCTTTGAATAAAAAACACCTAACGCGCATATATATAGTCACATGCCATACTCTCCTAAGTGTTTTCTCTGATTTGGGTGTGCCTAGAACGCTTCTTGTTTAACAAATTCATAATTGCACAGCCTACATTTGAGAATAAAAATTTAGTAAAAGAGATTTTTGAAGATAGCCCGTATAAAAATTGTATAAAAGAATGCAACAATACAGATTGAATTGTCATTTTACCTTTAGCCATATTCCAAGTTAAATCTTGAAAGCTCACATTGTAACTGTTTAAATAAAAATATTTTAAATTAATTTTCATTTTTCATTGTTAAATATATTCAAAATGGGTTTATATCCGGAAGCTAAAACTTCTGTAAGTTTTTTAAATATTTTTTTAATTTTTACCTTTTTATTTTCATTTCATTCGTTTTATGGTTTCATTTTTCAATAGGCACTTGATTTGCTAAAAAAACAATCAACTATTGATCATGATTTGCAGAACCCAAACAATCAACTTAAATTTTCTATTGCATCACTTTTGTTCAACGATCAGTTGCCTGTCAAAAAACAAATGACACTGAATCAATCTCAAAGATCAAACAAATATGATCATCATCATTTGGAAAATAATAACTGCTTGGATTTATCATGTTTCACTTGTAAATCATCTATTAAAAATTGGTTTAATTGGTGTAATTTTCAAAGACAACACAAAGTCAAAGAATTAAATACATTAGCTGGCGATGTGAATAAGTTAAGTGCAGAGTCAACAATTATAAGTTCAAATTTAAATCATCAATTAAGTAGCCAGGTGAATCAGCAACTTAATAATCGAATCAATCAACAAATAAATTCTCAATTAACTCAACAATTGAATACTCAATTAATATCACAATTATCAGATGGCCCATCCATCTCATCCTCAATCGCTAATCACCATATTAGACCATCGCCCATTCCATCATGTATTCAATCTGAAATGAAAGATTCTATTCAATTAATGCATCAAACGCCTTCCATCAACACACCCACTTCACTCCAATTAAATAGCAACAACAAACATCATAAAAATAGTTTTAATCAAGCATCCGTCCAACAGATAACTAACTATTTAACCAGTTTCAATAATGGAGGAAATGGAATAGGTGGTAAAATAACACATCAATCGATTAGCAACAAAAAAAAGCGTATTCGGACCATCTTTTCTCCTGAACAATTAGAACGACTCGAAGTTGAGTTTGAACGTACTCAATATATGGTAGGTCACGACAGGTTAAGTTTGGCAGCCGAATTAAAATTGACTGAAGTTCAAGTTAAAGTTTGGTTTCAAAACAGAAGAATCAGTAAGTATAGAAAAATTAGCATTAACTTCTTTTTCTGTGCATATGACAAATAATTTAGTGAATTAATTTATTATATTTTTTTATAGAATCAAGGAGGGTCGATCTTGAAAAGAAACATAGTATCATCTAAATTTTTTCCTCATCATTTCTGTTCTTAGCATCAAAAAATTGAGGTTATAAATCAAAAAGCTTGCAATTTGTAATATCTATCATTTGTAAAAAAAATATACACTCATTATGTAATAAAAGAATAATTTTCTCATCTAAAATCCCCAGTCTTATTATAGGTAAAAGTTTATAGGTAATTTTATTCTTAAACTCTATTAATAACCAAGTCATTTTTTTCCTATAATCTCCCTCAATAAGATAATCGAGAAATTATTCATTCAAATGAATGATATCATTTCATTATAAAAATCATTTTGAAAATATTGCAAATGAAACCATATTTTTTTTTAATGAAAATTAGGTTTGAAATCAAAGGTGTAATGATTGATTTGTCTTTGAATGGTTCACAGAATTTTTATAATTAATTACATTTTGCAATTTATTTTAAAAATCTTTGAGCGATTTAATAATACTAAATTGAAAATTTTTCAGTCAGTTCACACTTTTAAATATGACTAAAATGACTATGAAACTAATAAAAATTATTGACCTTTAGTCAAAATATTTAAGTCAATATGCTGGATTTTGCTTCATAAGATATTAGCTTTAAAAAAAATAAAATCGAATTAAAAATTAGAAACGGAACTTAAATACTAATTCAATTCTTTGTAATGTTGAAAAATTTTACAAATAAATGTATAATGTAATAATATAATTCGATAATGGGCCCATAGAATAAAATACTCTAGAATCAATTAACCATTTAAGAGTGGAAAGAGGTCGACATTTTTCATTTAAAAATTTGTTTATGGTATTTAATGAAAACTTTATTATAGCCTTATCATTATGGGCATAAAATATTATATAGCAAAGTAGTGGTTAATTGTATATTCAAAAGCATATAAAAATCTTAGGCATATTTTTAAATTAGTTTCAAAGATTAAGGTAAATAGATTGTAAAAGAATATTTCTCAATTTCATACAACTTGTAAATGTCACACACTTTTTTTCACCAGTTGAATAGACATGCGGAGTAAAATTCACTGATTATGTGTATGTCTAGTTTTTTTGCGAAATTTGAATTTTAATTTAAAATGATCACTAACTATAATTTTTCCATATTGCACAGATCATCGACTACTAGCTACTGTACATTTAAGTGATTGAACACGATTCAAAGATTATCAGACATTGTAGTGAATAGACAATGACGAATCGAAATATTTTACAAGCTAGTCCTATTAGATAGCTGTGAAAAATTCGCTTGTTAGTAAAATTTTTTAAATAGACCGAATGCAACGTTTATATATTGGCATTTTTTTTTTGCCAATTGCCATTCAAAATTGATTTATTCACGCATGTAAAATCTAAATTCATTTGAGATCTTTTTTTTACATAATTCAATTGTGTTTTTTGCTCTCGAGAATAGGTCGCTTTAAATTGATCAAAATGGTTAATGTTCGAACAAATGTGAATTCATATTTAGCCAAATTTAATTTAGAAATATAAGTATGTATACTAAGTGGTTCTAAGAAGCATGTACGATGACAAGATTACTTGGTGATAAGACTGTCGATGTATTGTGATTATTTCAATGCTCTAATGCCAAACACTAAATTGAACACAATGTTACTACATTTTATGTAAAATTAAATCGTGTAAGATAGAAAAGAATTTATTCTGAAATTCTTGTTTTCCAGGCTTATTTTTTTCTGGTGAATTGATTTCTAATTTGTATCACAAGCGCTTATGTGATAAAAAATCTAATGAAATAACTTGATGAATAAGTAAAAAATAAAATAGGCTCATTCGTAAAAAAAGTGTCATGTATATTGATTAGTAGAATCAAATTTTTTTTTTAAATTTTAAAATTTAGAAAAATTTAAGTTAGTTATTTATAACTTTTATTAATAAAATCATAAAAAAATTTTTAGGATATCAAATCTATTAGATTTTTTTTCAAGCATACATAAATTTAAACAGTTAAAATACTATAGATATTGAACGTGCGGCAAAATTAAATTTAAAAATTTAAAAAAAGGTTTATCTTCAATGAAAATATTGTATGATTAATTGTGAGAGTCAGGCCATCCGAACTATATAATAAGATCATGATTTCTCAAATTAAAGCGTTTCAAATAAAATTAAAATTGATACACAACATATTGTATATTTTAAATTCCAAATAGATTATTAATATAAAAATCCTATAAAATTAGCCAATAAAAAATAGTTTTTCTATTAAAAATATATTAGAATATTTTATACTCTACCTGATAGAATGATATTATTACGGTTGATTTGTTTTATTATTCTGCTCCTCAGAATCGTTTGTTTTTTTATTTATGTTCCGCTTAGCCTTTATTTTATAGATATTAACTTTGAACGAGTGCTACTCTAAATGTATGATATGACGCATATAAGTGAGGCAATTCAATTCAATTTTTCCACTATGTAAAATCGACAATTTAATTGTTTTTTAATTTTTTAATCGGATTTTCCAGTATTGTTTTTTCAATCAGATTATCTAATATTTATATATACAAACGAATGATCCGAATCAACAATCTTTAGCAAATATTTTTTTAGATGTCCTATAATACTTTTATAAATATGAATTCAATAGATAATCCATCTAATATTCCACTAAAATTTTCTTTATAAGTAAGTAACAGTGAAAATATTATTAGAATATAAAGATTTTAACGTATTTATAAATAATTATTTTTTTTTTAATTTAATTGGCTAAAATTCTTTTTTTCAAAGTTTAGTTGTTTTTAAATTCACTTTTTTTTAGGAAATTTTAATCGAAATCGAAATGATCATATAGCATGTTTTTAGCATAAACTAATTAAAATTAGCTTCAAAATTATTCATTAAAATTAAAGTGTAATTATAATTATTTTATAATTGATTTTGTATATTAATGCAGAATTTCTTTTTTCGTTGCGATATCTAAAAAAAATTTATTTTAAATACAACTCAAAATACACGAAACAAATTCAATTAGATTCTATCTCAAAAATAGATCAAAAAAATTTATTTTTAAATTATTTTGAAACCTCTTCAATTGGTGCAGATTTTCAAAATACATATTAATTAAGATTTATAATATCATCAAATAAATAATGATAAAACTCAAATAATTGATTAACACATAATTCAATAATAAACCTATTCATCATTTTTTTATGCTTGTAAATCATTAAATTATATACATTTTCTTATTACCACATTTTATTTCTAAATTTATTTTAAGCAACGTGTATTTTGACGAATGATTAGAATTCATAAAACAAAGTCTTTTCAAATATTAGTATGAATAAAAAAAGAAAATCATTTAAAAATAAGCGCATAATGTTACACTTGATTAAGAATGTAATTCATCAAAATTAAACTCAAAGAAAAATCAATGTCAATTTTAGCAAAAAAGTGGCACTTATGATCTATATTGCTTTTAAAGTCTGCATATAAAATACGCTGCTACGTTCAACATTAAATCATAAGATTATTGTGTGGTCATTTGTTTGAGATATTTTATATGAAATATTCAAATAGTGAAAGTAAGATTTTCAGGCGCTTTCTGATTCTGTTTGACAAAAGAATTCAGATACTGTTTACGGAAAATCTCACCAAAAAATATAGTTCAAGTCAAATCCTGATTATTTTAATTCGTCATTCGAATGATGATGATGGATTGATTGTGTTGGCAACTGTTTAAATAAACTTTAATTTTTGTTAACATGAAAATTTGATGCTTATGTTTTTCCCTTTTAGTTTCTAAAATTAGTAAGAAATAGTGAAAAAATTTTAACTTTAAAAATTTTTTCATTATTTATTTTCTCACATTTTAAAAAATTTTGATACATAATACTATTTCACTTTTTAAATATATTGCAATTTGAATTATATAATATGTTTGAAATGACATCTAACCAGGCTTTTTGTTTTAGACTAATTTTTTTTCGAAACATACCCTGATTAGTTGATAATGAAATTTTGTAGGGAGTTTTAATCAATTACCATACAAGAGATTAAGTTAAATATTTGAATACATTTGTAAAACCAACTCAAAAAATGAAAAGTTAGTCACTTATGTGCTTATATATATATTTATCATATTAACTTAAATCGTTTTGACAAAAAAAAATTGATTAAACCTCAAATTTCAAAGTTTTATATAAATTTATCGAAATAGATACTTCAGTCAAAACTTTAGAATCAATAAGAAAGCAGAAACATTTATCTTTCAAAAAAAAAGAAAAAAGTTTCTTTCATTTTAATATTTAATCTGATTTTCAAAGCTGATTGAAGTAATCTGCATCACAAACATCTCATTGAATTATTTGAGAAAATCTTTTGACCTACTATTGATCTTTCTAGATCAAGATTTATCTATATTAGAGGCAAATACAGTACACGATTCTATAAATTTCTTAATTGAATACTATGGTTCTACGATACACATTTGACTATTTAACAGGTAATTGCAGTATCTTTGAAAAACTAAATGTAAAGACGAATGTTTATTGAATACACAATAGGACCTGTATTGAACCTCTGCATGCTTCCGATAAGCTACACACATTATCAATTGTGAATTACAAGAGAAATCTGCATTTTTATTATTGTTGTGAAGCCCACACATAAAAGCAAAAACCACCTGTGGTTGAGCAAAGAAAAGCACCCTTTCGCCTCAGTATCCAACCGTGAAGTGAATTAAGGAGATTTTCATTTAGCGTGTATATCAAACTTTCTTATGCCCCAAGCATACTTTAAAGCAAAATTTTTACTATGAAAATTCGTCACTTTCATAAAATTGTTCCACTGCTTGTGTTAAATCAATGATCTTTTAAATTCTTAGCTACTAAAATAAAGTGGTCTTGTCATCCTTTTGAACCTATTTTTCAATCCTATGCTATCTAGTCTTAACTTCTTTTGACCAAACTTTATAAAGCTTCCGCATTCTTTTTTTAAATCGTTAGCTTTTTTCTGATTATTATATTCTATAGTTTTTATTTATTTATCTGATTTAGATCGAAATCCCAGAACGCCTATGAATTCACTTAATTTAATTCTGTGTTTTGAGATATTGTGAATGACTTCAATTAATTATTTTGTTTTTATTTCCTGCCTAAAGTTCACAACTTATAAAAATTTTATTTAATTTAAAATCCAAACGAAATTTCGAACATGCTTACGAATTCAGTGTCACACTAATAGTAATTTAAATTTGAAGTTTATCTTGAATTTAGACCTCAAAAAGTCTATTTTATTTTTCTCTGATAGTTGAGAATTTAATTAGTTCATTATGAACAAAATCTTATTATGTCTACCAAGTAAATAATTGGCTGGGAATTGTTTTTTAATAGTAAAGAATATAACTTAAGATTAAGTTCTTGTCAAAAATATAAAAATAAATTTTAAAAAAAAATCTTGTTTGCAATAAATTTCACCCTTACGTAAGTATTCTTCAGTCTGATTCTATCTAGTTTTTCTCTATCTAGTCTACTTTAGACTTTATTGCATAATGATTTTAAAGCCAAGAAATTTAATTGCACTGACTTAAAAAAAAAACTTTGAAAATTATAGCTAAATATCTAAAATAAAAAGATATTATTTTAAAAACTAAAAAATATTCAAAATTATTGTTGTATGAAGACATTAAATATTGTCGATTTCTGTTTACATAATTTCTTCAATACTGTATATAATTTAATAATATAGAACAATAAATGTCAACTAATAAATTGTATTTATTGTAAAAAATTCTAAAATTTCTAGTTATAATCTAGTGTCTTTCAATAATAAGGTAATCGGCTACTACTAAAATATTTGAAGAAATTTGAATTCAAAAACTATTTAATTTTAAGAAAAAAAATGAAATCGACTAATGAACAAATAAAGTTTGCATTTAGTCTGATTTACAATATGCTATTTAACAGCAAGATAGCAAAGTATACTGGTTATTAAAAAATTTTTTTAAAAATTCAATGGTTAATTGCTAATAGTTTTATAGAATACTATTTGAATGCTTAACAGTTAGATTGTAATCTTTTGGCTACTGTTCAATAATTTATATAGCTAGATAAAAATATTTTATCTGATAACCTCTTACGAAAATTGAAATTTATTATTGTGCAACATGATTGTTAATGAATGTCGAATTTTGATATCGACATACTTGATGCGTGTTATAGATTTTTATTAATATTTTTATTATAGATAAAGAGATAGATGATTCACAAGAAAAAGATACCACACTAATAACGTACTCGACGTCTTTGGGAGAGCAATAGGATGAAAACCATTGGTGGTCAATTATTACCCCTAAATATTATTAGTTTTCAAATAAAAAGATGATAATACACTTTTACAATAAAACTAATTCTCAATAAGTGTCTTATTCAGTAGCATTTCATTGGTCAGATAATAATTATTAAATATGAACACTGAGCCCAAGCAGAGAGATAACCAATTTAAAATCGCTTATTACACATTATTTTTTTCTAATTTCAATTCATAGTACATTTCTAATAAAGATTTTAGAGTGAAAAAGAAAACAGGTAAATATTCATTTAAGAATGGTGCGTTCGTATAGGCTAGTATAAAGGTATATTTAGGATTTGCTAACAACTTGGTAGCAAAATTGAACCAATTTGAAATAAAAGAAAACTAAGAAATTGCTCTTTTATTGCCATCAACTAATGTTTTCTTATCGAACCATGTCTTTTTCTCTATTTACTCACATTGACAATACTATATAATTAACTAAAACAGATAGATTTAAAATACACAATCTAAATTTTTGAATTTTTCATTGTCAACAGTTTGTTTAAGTCAAATTTCAAAAAAAAATTTTTTTCAAAAAATTTTAAAATTATATCAATTGTTAAAATTTCATTTTCATTAAAATTTTAAATAAAAATTACTTCTAATTTGACTTCTCCATAATGATCTTTATATTAATAAATAAATTGATTAAAATTACTTTCATGATTAAAAAAATAAAGACAAAAATAATAAAATTTTCATAAAAAAAGTAAAGATAAGTTTTAACCCTAAAACAATATCTTAATAGTTTTAGTCATTTTCGTATATCTCATCTTTCGACTAAATATTTCTCTATCGCGGCATATGATTGACCTATTGAATTATTTACAAAAAATTATCAGGTAAATTATTGAATTTTGAAATCCTATAGTTTGTTGATCAAATTTGGGTGCAAAAGTTAATAAGGCAAAAGTTATTTTTAGTTGAGAGAGGTGAATAGAGGAATTTCACGAAGTATATACATCTGAAGACAACCTGGGGTTTTGTTTTGCAAAGTTCAAGTTGAGCGTGATATTTTTAGAAAAGGTGCTCTGCTAACCTCACTTTGCCAAATAAATAATTTTATAAAATGACCAGTTTCTTAACTTTTTGCTCGGTAAAAATCTTTCATTAAATAAAGGTATTTAGACTTAAAATGCCTAAAATTGTGAATCACATTATTATGAACAAATAAAAAAAAACTCGATTACTTTTTACCATAATTTTGAGGTGAACCTTTCATATGTCATTCAATTGGGTGCTTCCCCTTAATTACTACTAAAGTTTACTAGAACCTATTTAAATGAATCTTTAAGTTACTTGGGAGTTATTTTTAGAAAGTATCTCTTTTTTTTCAAATTATCTGTCCACTATTTTGCTCGAAACCTTAATTGATTTTTCGCAAATAAAGCACACTCCTTTTCATTTCAAAATGCAATATAAATGTTACTGGCAATCATAAAAGAACATAAATTTTAAGGTTTTCAAAACGGTTGATTTGGAATAAATTTTCAGTACCTTTATTGTCCAATTACGGTGATTTTCAAGATAACTTATTTCCAAAATAAAAAAAAATTTAAAAGAATTTCATCACATATATGAAAACTATGAAATTTATAAATTTAACGAAAAATTTTTCACAAATTTTTCCCTAAAATTTTTATTGTATTTCATGATGAATTCAAAATTCGAAAAATTACATCTAGTGACTTTTTTGACTATTAAAAAATACTAGAAAATAATTTTGTATTGAATTCAGTGATTGCGGATTTTATGCGAAAAGCAGATTCTTGCAATTACAATTTGCAAATGAAGAAATTTTAATAAATATTTGTCGTTCACCCAAATCAGTCTGATTATTTAATTTCTCTTTCAATGAATCCAATAAGATGATTATTAAATCTTTGTTTTTAATCACCAAATTTTAATTGTTTGAAATAATGATAAACATTTTGATGCCTGTTATAACACTTATAATAGTTTCGTTGACATTTTTATTTCAATATAGTTAACATATTTTCGCACCCATGTTGCCATCTAACCACAAAAATTTTGGTTTGCAAAACGTGTATTTACAATATCGTACATCAATGTCTCTTTAATTTAAAATTAAATTGATTAACTTAAGAAGAATTTTAAAAATGACAACTCTGATTGGATTTATAAATTCAAAAATAAAAAATGAATTTACTAATGAAACATGGAACACTAACAAGATAGGTGGCCATTTGTGTTTGCCTTCAACTATTGTTAAAATACAAGAGTTAAATGATTTAAAACGATTTTCCAAATGCGATCAATGCAATGAAAATATGATATTCATTGGTCAAATATTTTGTCCGCTAGAAATTGATAATTATGATCGTTACATATTTATATTTGCCTGTAATACGGCAATGTGTGGCAAATGGTCAATTATTAGATATCTTCAAAATGTTAATGAAATGTTAACGAACGATAACACAAAATCAATGCAAAAATCAGAATTTCAAAATGATTGGTTAGAAGATCAAGATGATTGGATTAATGACCAGGTGATTGATGAATTAAATGAGCCAATTGATAATATCGAAGACAATAAAATAGATCATCTTACACAATTAGAATTTATTAAATTGAATAATGATGAATCTAATTTTATACAACCTTATTATTTAGACGTCGAACAAGAGAATGAGACTGAAGATTCAATCAAGTTAGATAGTCATGTAAATGAATTACTCAGAAGTTATACAGAAAAGAATGAAAAAATCGACAAGACAAATGAACAGTATTTAAAGATTGATGAAACTGATCTGCTGAAAAATTACAACAATGATATACAAAATTATAAATTTTACAAAAAGCTATCACTAGTTTCTGGTCAAGTAATCAGATACTGTTGGAATGGTAAACCGTTAGTTAATAGCTCGAATTTTGATATAAATATGTCAATGACTTGCGACCATTGTGGTTCGGTCAAAATTTTTGAATTTCAATTAATGCCTGCTCTCATCAACTATTTTCGCTTCAAAAAAAATAATATTTCTTTGAATTTGAATTTTGCATCTATACTTGTATACACCTGTAAACAAAATTGTTCAAAACAAATGTTAGTTAAAGAAACATATATTGTACTTGATGAAAATGATCAAAATATTCCAGAGAATCTGTTGGCTGATAAAAAATAATTATTTTTTATTAAACAATTTGAAAAAAATTGCAGTTTAATCACTATCAGACTCATCTAAATCTAAATCAGTATTAACTGAACGAACACTTGAATTACCAAAGATAGATTTAATCAAATTAGAATGTTGTTGATCATCATAGAGATTTAGATGAGTCATAGGTGTCATAAAATTGACAAGTTCATTGTGAACTTTGTATCTAATTTTTCTTGCTTTGGTCGCCTTTGTATCAACACTTTTTTTCGATTTAAATCTTTCTTTCATCATTTTAAGCCACTTTGGATTCACTTTAGATGTATTATTTAAGTTGCTTACACCAAGACTATTAACCAATTCTCTGAGCAATTGATGATAGAAATCCGAATCATCAAATATTTCTGAATCATAAACTTCTAGATTACGCTTCTCTATTAATTCTGAATTCATTTTATTTTCATTCAATTCTTTCTTACCAATAATTTTATAACTACCTCTCTTTAGTTGGGTACGTTTTATAAGCTTAAGTCGGTTCATAAGCGAATGATTGATCGAATTCACGGTAGATTGTTCGAATGCGTCCAATGAATTTTTATCTAATTTTCCACCTTTCAACGTAAATCTTGTCTTCTCAAACCAATAGTTCAAAATATCATTACGTACACTATTTAATTTTTCATGTTTACTAGATAAATAAGCTTCAGTGTTATCAATAATTTCATCAAATTCATCATCTAAGTTCAGATTGAATTCAGCATATTTTTCGTCATCTTGCCATATATTTGAAACATTTTTAACTGAATTTGATTTTTCAATTATTTCTTTTCCGAATGGTCTTTCTACCTCATAATAATCTTCATCATTTTCATTATCTTCATCATTTTCATTATCTTCATCATTTTCATTTTCTTCATCATTTTCATCATCTTCATCATCTTCATCATTCTCTATATTACTTAAATACATTTCTTCTCCATCACTATCTAATTGATCATTTCCGATTTCCATTTCTTGTTGATTTTCTTGTTCATTATTTTGATATTTAAAGGAACTATCTTTTTCAAGTAGATTCGAATTCAAATTTTTAACAGTTTCTTGGAATTGAGCACATTGTTTAAACAATACTAATAATTTTTCTTGAGCTGATTTTTGGTACTTAATAAGCTTTTCACTTTTATCTAGTTCTCGCAACTTTAACCAAGTATTTTCTTGAGGCAAACTGTTACATTTGTGCATCAATTCTTCAAACTTTATTCGTTGCTCTATAAGTTGGTCCCATAATTTTAATTGTTGAATTATGGATGACATCTCAAAATAAAAATCAAAGTTTTCTTTTCTATATAAATTTGATATTGATTTTTATTTTGAGTCATAAACAAAAAAAAGATAATGAAAATTGAACTAGTTGAAAATTTGTACTAAATAAAAAAAGATTGCTGTTTTGAGTACAGTTCAAAGAGTTCAAAATATTGTAGCGTGGAGAAACATACTAATTCTTCAAAAAAAAAAAAAAACATTTTAATTTACTAAATAAATGGTGGCGCTTTCAAATTTTATTCATAACTAAAATTTAGACAAAAAATTTTCCAGCTAAAACACAAACTTTTAATTCAATTTTTATAATATATGGCTTTTTTTCAGAAGATCATCACAGAACCTAAGTAACAAGTTAATGAATTAAGCTCATAAAATAATTTTCAAAATTGAAATCATTACAAAAAAAAAAGTACTTCTTATTTCTTATAAGGTGAATTCAATTCGAATGAAATTAAAAAAAAATTTTAATTTAGTGATATCTATTAAGTCAAATTTAATAGTACCATTTGCATATTATTTATAATTTCTGTATGATTATCAACTAAATTTTCTAAGATAAATCTAAATAATTTTTCATTTGGATTGATTATTCGATTGTTTGACTAAGTCAATCTTTTTTTCTTTAACTTTTCAAAAATTATGATTCTGACAAGTATGTGATTTATCGCTTATAAATTGATCAAAAAATTAAAAACAATGATCAGTTTTTCTTTTTTATTCAAATTAGCAATTTAAATAAAGCCGAATAAATTTTAAATATTAAATCGATTATTGTATGCAATTTTAAATAATTAAGACAAAAATACTTGTTTTTTAAAACTACTTGTTAATCGTCAGTTCTAAAATTAAATTAGCTGCTTGAACGCACTTGAAAAAAAAATGCTTATTGCAATACAAAAAAAAATTAGCTATTTGAATAGTTGAAAAAAAAAAAGATTTTTAATATTAAATAGACAATAAATTTTTCGACGGATAAAAATAAAATCCAAACGTGAGAATTGTTAAATTCTTAACTTCTTTGTTGCACATAAATCTTTAATCGGTGGTCCACATGTTTTTGTTTATGAGGTAGTAAAATTAAATTGCCCTAGATGTCCCTGTTTTCTTACAATTAAATAAGCGCATTTTTTCAATATATTCAAGTTTTTCTGCCGCAAAAAATCGCTCTGAAAATTAAATTCGCCTAAAATTTCGTCATTACCAAAACTATTTTAGTAGACTTTTCATCTAAGTGAAAAAGTATTGCTAAAAAATTACTTAGAACTATTTCTTCATCAGTCATAAAACAACTATTAACATCGTTTTTCATTTTTTCAAACAAGTATAGTGTGCAATTTTCTATTCAAATGAGAATTAGATTGTATTTGTTTATATAAAAAGTAATAATAAAGTTGTTTATTAAATTTTAATAAATTTTTTTTTCTTTTCAACTCATTAACAATTAACGCCTAGATAATTTATTGAGTTTTATATTTTGAATCACAAACTTCGCATCGCCATAATTCAACCAAATACTACTTCATATAATATGAAATCAAATCATAATATTTTTTGAAACTTAATATTTACGTAATTTTGTGGTGGAAATAATAAAAAATTCAATTTATTTAATCAATTAAATAATCATTTTAAAGAAATGATTTTTAAAATAACTTTAGATTAGAAATTTTTTTAAGTATTCTAAACTTATTTTTAAGTATTTCAAAATTTGTTAATTAAAGAAAATCTCATTTTGTGAGGTATAATTGATATTTGAAAAAAAGTATAGAACTTAAAATTTTTTTTTCATAAATAAATTGAATAGAATTATACAATCGGAGAATATCGCATGTAATTTTGACTAGTCGTTATCAATCAGTTATGAAGAAATAGAATTTTAAAAATGTTTTTCATTTGAAAGCATCTATTTTCCTCCTTTTTCCGATTTAAACAACAAATACAAGTTCATGACTTATTCATTCTCACTCGAAAAAAATCTTCTCTCAGAGTTTAAAACTTAAATTTTGATTCGTGCAAAAAAACCCTTTCCGACCTTAAAGCCGGTTTCAAATTTTATTATTTTGATGATTTCTTAAAGAATGATCAAAAAATAATGTTAATCTTCTTTCTCTACTTCAATTTTCCATTTATATCATGATGGCCACAAACAAATTTATAAATTTTTCGAGTAATTTTATGGTAAAGATAGAATTCATAATGCTTTATCTTTTTTTTATATTGATAATATTAAAGAAATTTAATAGAATTTTGTTGCTTTATTTAAAGTGAGATTTACAAAGCACATGAAATGCACGAATACCGCAATCCTGTTGTAAAAAGTGTGTGTATACTTCATTTGTGATGATAAAAAAGCTTAAAATATGTTTAAATGTATTGATTTTTAATTAAATTTAGTATACTTTGCTAAACAATTCTTCTCACATTAAAATCATCAATTTGGCAATATAATAAATAAACTTAGCCGTTAAATCTAAAAATTTTTATTAAAGATTTTCAAGATAATATTTCTTTCAATTTACCATTCCATGTAAGAAAATTATTTCAATTTGAATTTAATAAGTTTTACCGATGAACTAAATATAATTTGTTCACATAAAAATATTACTTATTTGAATATTCAAATTTAATTATTGCCTATTGTGTAAATAGAATTTAGTCAAGTTTTTTGAAACAATGTGATTAGCCATGTTTTAAATAACTTTTTGAATAAATTTAAAAGTGCCAAAATTTATCTGTAAGTTAACTATTTTAGTATCTTAGATACTTTAAAGCAATAAACAATTTATTATGTACGGTCAAAACTAACGATATTAGTACAGATTATATGCTTATATATGTAAAATCTTCCAGTAGTGTTTTGTCGAAATTTTCCATTCAACGATAAGTATGATGCTTTCATGGTAAATGAATTTAAATTTTTTTTTTTTTTTGTTTTGCGACAAAGAAAACAAAATGAAAATTATAATTACACTATATTTGATAAATTATTCATACAAATAGAATTTTAATATTTTGTTAACTTTGAAAAAAAAAAAAGATCCAATTCTCAGATGACAAACTATTTTATGAAAATTTCTGAACAGGTTGCTCTTTTGAGTAAAAAAAAACCAGAAATATTCAAACCGAATAAAATCAAATCTACTTTTTAGCGAAAAAAGATGAATTAAATTAATGAACGAAAAAATATACAACAAAAAATTACTTTAAAAAATAATTTGTAAAAATAAGTTTTTTTTCTCATTAATTTTAAATTTTTATACTTAATATTCAAATTCAATATTTTAGATTACGCAATTTTTCCGAATCGAAAAATCATGTAAATCAAATTTTAATTAAGAACAAAAAATTTTATTCATAAAATATAATCGAAAATTGATTCTTGCCCTTGAAATTCGTCAAAAGTTTCTGTAATATATATATATATATATAAAATTTTTCAAAGATTTTTATCCACGAAATTTAGAACTTTCACATAAAAAATTTTATTTTAATAAAAAAAATAATTGTATCATAAATACAAACTTGTTTTTTTTTTCAATTATGGAATTCGAAACCCGGCAAAAATTTTCGAATTTAGATATCATACACGGAATAAAATAGTGTTCGCATTTCAAAAAATTGAAAACTGATTACATTTTTATTTTTTCTATAAAAAATGTGATAAGAAATTTCAAAAATTTTTATTTTGTTTATGCTAAATGGCTTAAATTTGTCGAAACGGAAATAAATATATTTTTCTACAATGTGTGCACTATTTTGTAAATTGATGAAAAATTTACTTTTACGAATTATCGAAAAAATCTTACGGACCACTAAATGTGCATGTTATTGATGTGACAATAAAAAAAAATATGTATTAATTAATCTTCTATTGAGTGGTGCTTACAAACTCATTTCTCACCTGATTAATTTTTCAAGTTTCAGAAGATTTTTTTCAGCAAAATGAAATGGTAAGAGTATTTTTACAAATTCGCATTGTATACCAAAAAAATTTTCAAGTTTTAATTAGATTTCTTATTATAACCAATTTTTAGAAAAAATAAAAAAAATAACTGATGAATTTCGCCAGATCTAAAACTTTTACTTTATTTTTTAATTTTTTTTTTTAAATGACAATCAATTTGATAACACATATGATAGATGATTGTTATTTTAAGCTTTACTATGTTTTAATTTTGATGCAAAAGAGAAAAAAAATCGTTTTTTTTTTTAAAAAAATATTCAAAAAGGTATATTTATTTCAAAAAGTATGTTAAATAAAAATGCGTTAAAATTAATTTAAAATTTTATTTTAAAAAAAGATTCGACTGAACAATGAGAAATTGGTGAGATTCTACTTGTAAACTTAGTTTTTTAAATGTAAAAGGCATCTAAATTTTTTATTCGTAATACGTATATGTAAAAAGTAAATATTATTCATGCAAATGCTCATTGTGTAAATTTCCTCATATTTAAATATTTATTGAGATGGACATTAAAATTATTTGGATTAAAAGAAAATTTTGCACTTATTGATATCGATTTTTGATTTGATAATGAAATTTTACCATCAAAAAACCTGAAAGATCAATGCAAAAACAAGGGAAAATTTTAAAAGGAACGAAATTTCCATTTATTAAAATTCATTGGAAAAAATTCAAGTAAAAAGTTTAATGGCACGAAAGCCATGTGCTTTGGGAACCGTATTCATAAACGAAATTAAAGAGTATATAAAACTCGAACAAAGCTTGAGCGAAAAGGTTCAGCGCGAAAATACACAAAGAAGTCACCATTCGTACTACTTGTCAAGCGCAAATGAAATTTTGTTTCTTGAACTTTCTTTTGCTATTTGTTTTAATAGATTTCATTTCCTCTAACCGAATAAACAAGTTTTCAATACTCACTGTAAAAGCTAGGATGAAGACTTAAAATATAAAATGTATATATACATGTATCTCCTAAATGCAAATATGTTTCGATTGTGTTTAATAGCTGTAATATTCTTTTACTTAATATAATCTTTACTCACTATTTAAAATTAATAGAAATAAAAAAATTAACACCCTTTAATTTCGACAAAAATTACTTAAATTTTTTCTAAATTTATTTAATTTTCAATTTTTTGAATTTAATGTCAGTAAATATTAAATATGGATTCATAGACTAAAGATTTTATTGAGACATATTTAGGTATGGGAAATAAAATTTAAGATGAATGATATCTATTCTTAATTTAAAATCTCATCAAAAAATACATATGAAAGGTGTAAAAATAAAATTTTTATCCTATCCTATTTTATAGGTGCGCTCCAATAATTTTCAAATTTGTCTAAAAAATAGGCTAAGATTCCATTTAATATTAATACGATTAAGGTGCTCTTTTTATCATTGAATAAATCTGAATCATTATTTTGACATAAATAATAAATAATTATACACTTTATTGCAAAAATTCGCTATAAAAAATACAATTATTATCTATTTAATTTGAACAAAATAAATCATTTGTAAATTACCCTTTTCTTTTTTTTTAAAATGCCAGATTTTAGACAAGTTATAAACTGATATAAAATAAAAATCGAAAATCTATCAACATATTGGGAATAACTGATGCATCATTTCCATTACATTATAAATTTATTTGTATTTGTACATTTAAAAAAAATTTAAAAAAAGATAAGAGGACATAACAATTCCAATCATAAAATTAAATTTAATTTTTAGTTTAAAACTAATTTCAAAAAAATGTAAGACAATGATTATTTTTCCCAATATTTTTTAAAAGAGAAAAATAGATTTAAATGTTCTTTAATAATAAATCAATTGAATTTTTAATTATATATGAATGGAAAAAAAATGAAAAATGTATTTTTACATTGATCAAGAACACATCCGGCAGATTGATTTAGTAAGATTAATTCATAAAATTCAAACTTAGATTTCTGTACTATAACCATTGTAAAAAACATAAAATTCTCTTTTTTTGCTAATTTTTATTAAAAATCAACAAATTATTTAAATTTATGTATTTTAAATTAAATTTTTCACAAAACTTGACTAATAACCTTTAACATTTCGAAAAAATTTCACTTGTTCATAAAAAATAAACGAATTAAAAATTTTATATAGAAATTGCATTGATTCTAGCAATAAGCTAATTTTCTCTATTGCTTAATCATTCATTTTAATCACTCATTCCATTTAAAAATTTTATTTGCAATGTTACACATAAAAAAATAAATAAATAATAAAGTAAAAATTTATATTCAAAGGCGTATTTATTTATGTGAAGAATAATCAAATTAATTACTTTAAGTTGGATCTTATAAAACATTTTTTTTTATTTAAATATTCAAAAGAATTCAATTTGTAAACATCAAACTTTTGAAATATTATTTTTCTATCATTTTGTTTTATTATATTTCAAATATATTGATATAATTTGAAATAAAGAAATAGTATAGTTAAAAAGATCAAAACTCTAAATGTTTGATGCATTTCACTAACTCAGGACAGTCAACATAATTTCATCATTCAATAAACTTATAAAATCAAAATTTCGATACTAATTTGATAATTAATCAAGAATAATGTTGGAATCATTTTACATTTTAAAAAATTTTATTAAATCTTCAAATTTAAATTTATAATAAGAAAATAATTTTATATCTTTCTGGTTGATTCAAATTAAGAGAACGAAACCTGAAGCTTACAATTTTTTTGAAAACACAGAAAAAAATTATGATGCAATATTTCTACACCGTTCTTCTTTATTGGATATACTTGCGATAGTTTTCATCTAATAGTCGTAAAATATTTATGCATTGTTTGATATATTTCGAATTAATATCGAATTTTTTAGTAATGAATTTACGTCTTCGGTTAATCCTTAAAACAAACATCACCTAGTTGATTAACTAATAAATAAATCTGAAGCAAAAGCAGAAACGCAATCGCGTTTAAATTTTTTTCTTTTATTTTTAAAATTAGTAAAATATTTAAGAAAAAAGTTTATAAAACAATTTCCTTCTCATTATTATTTATTTTTTTTTTATATCGAAATCGCTTCAAAAAAAGAACGACTTTATAAATAGAGAACATGCTGCAAAAATGAAGATTTAATAATTCTAAAATTTGATTTTATATTTAATAATATGGCATTGGAAAAATTCTTAGTTCTTTAAACGTTTATTGACTAGTTTACGTTCTTATTCAAACTGTATAACGAAGCCAAATGAAATTTAGTTTTAGAAATATTTAAAAGCAATATTTTCGCCCGTTGTAATAGGAAAGAAAAAAGAAGAAAAGAGTAAAACAAATTAGCCGCAATAGCCGATTCATAATAACTTAGCTCCCATAAACTTGCAAACAAAGAAGAATGGAGGTCGGCGTACCCCGAAAAATCCTCTACAAGCGCAGCTCTTCTTTTTTGGCTTTTAGCCCTCACTTCTTTGTTCTCCCTTGTTCTCTACTTTTTATAGTTATATTATTTTTATACGTTTTATTTTTTGCAACAAAAAAAACTGTATAACATTTTTTTCAAATACTGGTCAACATAGTCGAATTCTTAAGTGATTTAAGACTGAAACAGGAAATGGTATTCTTTTGATTTGAGTATGCTCTCTTGTAGCAAATAGTTTGACAATGAATTTGAAATTAAAAAAAACATTGTTAAAACATTGCAAACTATAGACCACTTTCATAGAAAAAAAGAGAGCACATTAGATTAATTTGATTATGCTCTAAGAACCTTTATTGTTATTTATTATAATATGCGTGAATAAATATCAATATCAATGTCTAAACGGATATAAGGGGTAAAATAATAATTAAAATTTTCACTATCTACAAAATTTTTTCACTTTCCTTAAATTGTAAGTCTCAATAATTTAATATCTTTATATATAACTGTCGCTTTTTTCATAATTAATTATAATGAGTACTAATGTCAAATAAAGTAAAATACATAGATGAAGTAAATTAAAATTCGATTCACTAAAAGAAAAAATATGATAGCATGATTATTATAATTTATAAAAATTAAAGTTAATTTTTAATTATCAAATATTGATGACTTAAAATGATTATTGATTATCTTGAAAAACAATCACAAAAATTTGAAATTTATTTTATTTGTAAGCAGAAGATACTTTCAATAATATTTTACCTTTAATATTTTGAATGAGGGAATGACAAAAAAAACACTATCGGTCATTTAAGCATTTATCGAAATTCGTTTTATATTGCCGATCTTTAAAACATAAAATCAATTTTCTTTAAAAATTATCCATAAAAGGTGAAAATTTATTTGACTTTAAAGAAAATCCATAAATTCAAGTAAAAAATATTTCTTGATGTTATCGTAAAAAAATAAAATCAAATTAAGAAAATTGAAAAGTCTTAAAAATTGACAGAATTACTTTTTTTAGCTCAAAGGGCAAAAAAGAATGTGTGATCGCGCAAAATTAATTAAAAAATATGTTAAAATAAAATTTTTCAAGTTTTCGCAAGATGTAAGAAATATTTTAGTATATTTCTGATAATTTTGCTTAATTTTAAGTTAGCAGCTTAATAACTTTGTGAAAGAAAATTCTTTTAATTTCCTTTTGCAGCATTTCCTGTTTGATTTACCGTCTCTATTTTTAATATTTTGTAATTATATATTGCATATCAATAATTTAAAATTGCCAAATTTTCTAAGGCGCACTTATTCTTCTACGATTAGTAAATTTGAATGTATATTTGATATTTTTTTCGAAAATTGATGTGTGCTATAGTTTCTTCATGACACTTAAACCTTTCATAGAAATAAATGCGAATACTTCTATCTGTCTCATGCTTTGGTAAGAATCAAATTTTTAAAATATTTTTCAAGAAAAAAAAAAAAAAATAACAATTCAATAATAATTATAATATCCTACAAATCTGTGGAAAATTTTCGGGAAACGAATATCAATCGATTATCGCAAGCACAAATTGAATTATATCAAAAATTTCCAAGTGTGGATCATAACGCAACAGAGTTTTACATGTTTTTAAAAAAATTAGCTAGTAGCGTGCCCAGTTTATGCATACACCATAATATAACACTTTAAGCTTACTGACCAAGCAATCTGTCTGCAAAAAAAGTTTATAACGCCAATGCAAATGTTCTCAACTTCATTTAAAAAAAGTGAGAAAATCTGAAAAAATTTTTACTTTTTTTTTTTGTTGAAAAAAAGGACATCTAAAATAAAAAATAAAAAAAAATAAAGAAAAAATAGAAAAAAAAAATAAAAAAATAAAAGTTTTTTACCTGAATACAAATATTTTCATGAAATTAAATAACATTTTTAGTCTTAAATTTTTAGTTTTAAATTTTTAATTACAAAAGTATCAAAGCTTATAGAAAAATGAATGAAATAATTATCAATTAGAACTTTTTAATTAAAATTAGTTTAATTCACAGTCGTAAAATAGACAGAATGAGTTTTATGACACATGTACTCTCAACATGGAGTCTTTTGTTTGTTCATAGATCTTTTACACAATCGCTCCATAATTCAATGTCTTATACGATCGAATAGTTGAAAGCATGAATATACTGCAAAATTGATTTGATTCTCTATTGAGAGTGCCATTCGATGCCCATCTATAATTTGAAGATTCTATATGATTTGAACTGTAATGTCAAATACATTACGCAGCCGCTTAAAATATTTTGTTATTTATATAGAAATCTAAATTAAACTACTTTAAAAAATTATATAGTATATATTTTTCTATATGTCATTTTTTTTTGCAGAATAAACGTAATTTCTAAAGTGTAATGTATGCTAAGATTTCATACTGAATTTTAATTCAATATTTTAATGATTACTCTTTAGAATGTAAAAGAAACTCATTTTATATTCGCATATTTTTTTGTATAAGAATATGAGAATATGAAATGTTCTATAACACGTTGCAATATATCACAAATAATAAGATTATAAGAGAATCTTTAAAAAAGTCTAGAAAATATTTCAATTCAGATGCATAGTACGACAATCAGTTATTCACCGGCTTTCTAGAGAGCATTTTTGAATGCGCATGTACACGAAATAATTGCAAATAAGAGAATCAGGCGCCTGCTCTGTTTATTCAGCCATTAAAGTCGCCATTTAGTTTACGATTATAAGCTTTAGAGGTTGCAAATGGTTTTTTAGTGTCTGTATGTGTGTGCATTTTGCTTTTAAAATCGTAATAGTATGAAATACAAATAACCTATTCATTAGTACGCATATGAACTTTCTTACTTTAAAAATTGTATGGGTAAGGTTTGTTGCTTGAATATGTTGCACTCACAACAACTAGATGCACACGATGAGACCGGTGTGTTAGCTATATTCAAAATTATATATTATCATATTAACTTCTGGTATTCTAAACGTTCGTGAGCATTGTACACACACATCTATATTATATATTAGTCTTTAGTCTACAATTTTTAATCAGACATTTTGCTACACAACCATATATATACTTCAATATCTTATTATTGTATAAACTACAAAAACTATATATGTACTTTCTCTTGTATATACCTTGTGCTCAAGCGCTCTTTTCTTCTTTTCGTCTCAATTTATAGTGCGACTGTTTGTATGATTATATAGGTCTCTACACAGTCAATTTGGTGAGTATAAGAAGAATTTGGTGCGAAGCAAAGACCGAGCTTCTCTTCCAGTATCCATCTTGCCTTTGTTGTGTACGTACGTTTCGCAGGCCGCTCGAAACAAGAAAAAAAAAAAAAAAAAAAAGAATCCTCTCATTTCTCTTCAACCATTTAAAGAACGAGCATTCTCGTGTATTACATTCTTCTTATTGTGT
>BLXL01000224.1:0-31968 GCA_023170135.1 Acarapis woodi
AGATTGATTTATTTTGCAATTTTTTTCGGAGCCGGTTCGCTTTTTTTCTTGCTTTCCTTGTTATATTTGCCTGTACTCATATTCAAAACAAGAAAATTTGTTTTATTTTTTACATTCGGCAGTATTTTTGTATTAATAAAAATCAAATGTAATAATGGGAAATCTTGAAATCGATAAAAATCTTAATGTGCTTGCTGGTACAAAAGTGCAAGGAATGATCAACAAAGTTAATCTAACTAAAATAATCCGCAATTCTCTATTCAAATATGGTGATCAACGTCTAAATTTTGCTCGAATCGCCAATGTACCTACAACATTCAAAAAACTTTTTTCCTATAATGTAAATGGTGTGAATATTCGAAAATTCATGAATGATATTGTATTCGCTAATTCATCGAAACCTCAAACAATTTATTCACCTAAATTATTCAAAAGCGTTGTGATGAAAGGCAACTATTATTTGCCAAAAATTGATTCCTCATGTTTAATCAATGGTTTTGACTTAAATGAAATGTATGCAAACAGAATACCAACCAATAGTAATCAAACTGTTGTCATATTTAATGATATGTTGGTTCGTAATAATTTATATTTCAATAATGATTTAAGTGTGAGAGGTCGAGTTAATAACATCGATTTGATCGAAGATACTATATTACTTAATAATTGGCCATTGAATAATGCTAATTTAATGCAAAATATTGTTGGCATAAAGCAATTTAGAAGTGTTGTGTTTGAGAATCAATTTGGATTGAGAGGTAATTTAAATGGCGAAAATTTAAATAAATTAATCGAAAGTACGATGCATAAATCGTTCAAAGAGACGATTGAAGGTACAAAACATTTCAAAAATAGACTTATTTTTAATAAACTGGACGTGTTCAATTTCAATAATGAACTCAATAGGCAATCTCCATTCCTTGACTATCGTGATCTAAATAAAGCTAGTTTCACGTTCACCCAACCAATTGAAATATTAGGCAATCTTATGGTGACAGGTTTAGTGAACAATATAAATTTGAATGCACTTTATCATGATTCATTACTCTACAATAAACCTCAAAGAATTTTTGGAAAATTGAAATTTGACGAATTAATAATCACTAAAGATTCTAAATTTGCTGGCTTATTGAATGGTATTCATATGAAATCATTTTTGGAAGATCTATCAAATTATAGAAACAATCAAAAAATAAATGCTTTGGCATTGAACAAGCAAATTCACAATGGTCTTAAATTATCACAAAATATACTAAAATACATCGACCACTCTACACTGACAATTAATGGCATATCATTTTATCAATCATTGGACGGTATTTTTGGTAATGAAATCAGATTAAATCCAATGCAAATTATCAATACTGTGAGCAATCAAATTGTCCAACTTCAATTCAATTTTCAACATAATCTTTTTGAGAAAGTCACCTATAATAATTTAAATCAAACGAATTTTATACGTAGAGATACACTTGATGAACAAAATGATTTTTCGATTAGTTTACCTGCACCAGATTCTAATGAACCGGCAGTAATTAGAAAAAGACGATCACAAATTGCAACAATCGGAAAATATGTTGATCAAATTCGTCATTTTGATTTGAGCAATGGCCAAATATTGATCGGAAGTCTATCAGTAATCTATGGACGATTGGATTTGCAAGTTCTAACTAAAATTCCAGTCAATAACACAAATTATGTCAAATCAGTCGGCAGCTTACAAGTTGGTCCAATGGCAACCGATTTTGTTATTTTTCATGTGGACAATGAAATTTATTTAGCAGTTTCCAGAAGTTTTAAAAATATGTGTCCAATTCAAGATTCAGGTAGTTTTCTGTTTCACTGGGAGCAACAAAAAACATTTAAGCTTATTCAGCGAATTAATGTATTAAATGCAAATAATGTTGTCTATTATAATTTTAATGAACAACATTATTTAATTTTTTCAAATCAACGGTCAATTGATTATGGCGAATATGAAGATGAAAACTTGTACATATTTAGAAAATCGATTGATAAGTCTGAGTGTCAATTTGTGCCTTTTCAAAAACTACCATTCAATGATGTCAAAGAATTTTTACCCTTCACTTTTGGCCCAATTGATAAACAAGAACTTTACTTAATTGCAGTTAGCACACATAAATTGGTTCTCTGGAAACACAGCGGCTATTCCGCTTTTAGTAAATATTGGGTTTCCGATCTTGTTAATGGTAAAACAATCAAACCTATTCTATTAAATAATCAACTTTTTTTTATTGTTGCTCAAGATTATAATTGTCGTGGATCATACGTGTTCCGTGCAGTAACTAGTGGTACATTTTTGAAGCCAATTGTGCTCTTCTACGGTCAGCAATTCAAAAACTCAATTACTTCGATACCCGAATTTTGATTTTTTAGTTGATATTTTAGAGTTTGATTTTTAGATTTTATTTTTTGTTTTATGAACTATTTTTCATCTTTTATTTTTGTTAAAAAATATTAATTTCATTCTAAATTCATAGTTAGAATCTTATGCTAAGAATCTCTAATGATTGATTTGGTATTTATTTAAAATTTAAGAAGATAAATTATTTCCTAATTTTAACAATCATGAATAACAAAATATATTATTGTGATTTATTTATTTTTGTACTTAAAAATAATTATTAGAATAAAATGAAATGGCGTTTAAACTTTTAAAAATTCTAAATTGAATATAAATATCTATAGGCTTTTTGAATGGAAAATTTTACTAAAGATCTTAATTTTTTATTCTTATTTATTGATGCTTTCAAACTTTAATTATAAATTAGCCATCAATTTTTATTTAATTTTTACTAATAAATCATAAATTAGCGCTTATTAATTTGAAAGAAAGTTTTTCATATTTAAAAAATATATATTATCAATGAATAATAAGTAATTATTAAAAATTATTTGTCTTTTTAATTATCAAATTTATTCATTAAATTTTGAACATGATCGCTGCAATGATTTTGTTTATGATTGTATATGGTCAGCGCAGATAATTTGGCGTATTATTAAGTGATATTCGATCGTATGAGTATTTATCAGTTCGATAACCATTGAATCGAGTGTTGAATGATTGATAACAATATGAATAGATTTAAGGCAATATTATCATTGATTAAATTTAGTGTCTAATCAAATTTTTATCATTATTTCTTATATTTAGTTAAATATAGCTAAGATTCGGAAAGTTTGTCAGCTTCTCTAATTGTTTTTGCTTTGGACGATTAAACATATCTAAAGAGAGAGTAGCGATAATGAAATGATAAATTACTGAAATTGAAAAGATAATCAAAATGCTTGGTTGATTTTTTGCTCACTGTCCCTTTTATCTTTTTCATTCGCTAATATTTCTTTTTATAAAATTAGTTCTTTATATAAATATTCATATAATTTAAAACTATACAAAATTTATAAAAATACATCATTTAATAAATCGTCTATTATTAACAGTCAAGTCATAGATGATACATAGACGTATATTTACATACTATCTTTTACAGAGAAAGACGGAGAGTTCATTAATCAATTGGTCATGCAAAATGAAAATGTTCTAAAGTGGGAAGTTTGAATTGTAACTTTCTAAACAAAATGCTCAATATCATCTACAGTTTGGAATAAGTGGAATTTTTTCCATGATTCGGTGATGTTGAACAAATTCTTGATTTGTTAATAATATTCATCATATATTTAGAACACTTTCAATAAAATATTCTTATTGAAAATTGACATACTTGCAATTCGGAAATTTTCAGATTAATTCCATTTTGTTCACTTTTCATTTCCATCATTATTCTGAAGAAATCCGATCACCTTTCATTTAAATATGGTATCTTTGACTAATTCTTTGATTAAAATTTACTAAAATTTAAGTGAAAATCAATTCACAATTATTTGTCGTATTATTTTTTCCATTATTAGTCGCTCATTCATCAATCATAAAGAATTTTTATATGCCGAAACTTAAATTAGATCATTTTTTCAATATATTCATGAATAAATCGATTCATTATTAACTTAATTAACTGAGAATATTTATACATTATATCATTCGCAACTGCATCGAAACCGAAATAAGTAAAAAATCTCGATATCATTAAAATTTACCAATAAATTACCAATACCTGATGATCCATAATGAATATTTTTATTTTTATTAAATGACAGATTTCTTATTTGCACGATTGATAGATAATTTTTCTATATAAAATATTTTGAATTTGATCCAGAAAAATAAGATACTTTAAATTTCAAAAATAGATCTTCAAATATAAAACAGTCGATTCAGAATTTCAAGTATTGTAATTCATATAAAGATTTGTCTTGTTTGATTTCATTGGAATTAATATCTAAACGAGGTGTGATTAAAACATACTTAGTTTGATGATAAGCTTAAATTTATTTATTTATCATCTTTTAACAACATCATTTTTCTACCTTTAATTTAAATTCAATGGAAAATTTTAAGATTTAAAACTAAGCACCTTTAAATAGATTTTTTATAGTTAAAAATTCTGGTCAATTTTTTCCATTTGCTAAAAAAGCTTCAAAAAATTTTAATATTTTTTCAAGTATTTTATTTTCGAAAAAATTCCTTACAATGGCATTTTTTTCTTAAACTGAAAAACAATATTTTTTCAATATATGTTTAATGTGAGAATTAAAAATTAGTTTACCAACTATTTTTTGTGCATCTCTTTTATAACTCTTGATTCAAACATAACTTATTAAATAAATTTCAAAATCCCGCTAATAATCTTCTAGAATGCATTTAACTTTTTTTAATGAACTTAATAATAAACTCAATAAATTTAATTAGCATCAATTTCGGATTATTTAGTCAGTCATCAATAAATTACCATTTACAGGTTCAAAATGTTTTTCGAGTGCAAAATTGTTTAAAAAGATTGTTTAATTCAACTGTTTAAGGAAAAATTTCAAATGAATCGATAAGAAATATGAACTTCACCATATTTTTTTAGAATTCATTTTAACTTTATTCGAATGAGGTAATCAGATTGAAAATTTTCGAATTATTATTTTTGGTAAAAAATTCTTTCATAAAATTTTTATTTTTTCATAAATAATTTTTTTTTTCGATAAAATTCTAGAACTCATAAATTCTATGAAAAATTTTTACAAATGAAAATGAGTCTTTCACCTAAGTTTTAATTTAAAATAAACACTCAAATTCAAGATGAATTCAATTTCAAGTCTTTAATTCATTAAATAATTTTATTTTAGATTCAATATTGAAAATATATTTTTAATTTATTTTTTAATTCAAAATTGAAAACAAATATAATCATTTTGAGCCTCCATTATTTTATTAGCTTTTTTTATCATTATCACCTTAAAAAATTCAATTAGTAAATTTTAATCTTTGCCAATTAATTCAATAAAATTGAAAAAAAAATGATTAAAATTTTTTCCAATTCTTCATAAAGAATGGAAATTAGGAGAATTTTTCAGAAAAATATTAAATAAAGATTTATGTGCCGGTCACTAAAGACTTAACAAATTATTAGAAAATTTTTTTTAAAAAATATAAAAACTAATTAATATTCTTTTTCAATTCGATTTTGATTTTTAAATCACATGATTCCAAAAATTTAAAGTGAGGACAAATTAATTTTTTCTGAAAATTAAAAATCCTTTTTCTAAAACATTTGAAAAAAGAATTTACAAATTCCCATCAATTATTTTAAGAATCGTGATTATTTTTCGCATTTCGAGCCTACGAGCAGGCAAATGTTAACCAAATTCAAAATCGTCATATTTTCAAATGATAAATTTCTCAAAACTTTTTTATAAACCGTTCACTTATTTTGTATTATTTTTTATCAAATCTTTAAGTCCTTCATATGGATATTATTGTACGAAATTATTATTTATATTTTCCATATTTTACTAAAAAATTAAGTTTTCAGTTTCATTTGTAATTTAAAATAAAGTGAAATATTAAAAAAAAAAAAGATAAAACTGATAGATTTATTCTGTGAACCGATTATTCGATTATTAGGAATATATCTATAAAATATTTTCATCCTAAATATTTACAATAAAAATGAGTTATCGATTTATTGAGCTAAATTAATATGAAGTTTTATATTTTAACCGTTTTCTCTTTTTTATTATGCGGATTATTCAAAGTGTTTGATGTGATGAATCATTCAATGAACAGCATTATTAAGGGGAAAAAAATGCAAAATTATTTTATTAAATCAAATTCAATTATTGATCGCAAGTTAATTATTCGAATGATTATCTCAAAAAATTATTGAGTATCTCTTTGTTGCTTGATGATTAAATTACAAATAATTGCGCATGTTGTCTATGAAAGTCGAATGAGTTAATACTTAAAGAAATTTTTTTGAATATTTTATTGTTTGTTTGTTCGATTATTTTCTCACAATTATTACAAAAAAATTATTCGCCGAAAGAAAAGATATCATCGAACCCCTTATTCACTCAATAATGTGTTCTACGTGATCAAGAGCGTGATTTTTTAAGCGCTCATCGAGATTTTGTTTTACGATCTGAATTATCGTATGGTCTTTTTTCTTTGGGGTAATAAAATTTATATTTAAAACAATTATCATCAAGTGCTCGTTGAACACATACGACAAAAGTATTTGCAATTAGAAGAATTAAAGTGTTTGATTTAAAGTAAGAATTATAATAAACTAGAAATCTAATGAAAATTAACTAATTGGTTTTTTTTTTTTTTTCAGTGGCCGCCAAACAGATAGTGAAACGAATTGAAAATTGCCTAGATGAACAAGTGTCGAAAATCAAATTAATTTATAATGACTTTTCAAATGGACTTTTCGACACTGATAATCAATTTAAAATGATTGCTAAACATCAAAAAATTTCTGAACAAATCAAAGAACAAAGTTGTTCAATTTTTGATTTGCTTGATCAACTTCTTTATACAATAGAAAATTGGTCATCAAATCATAATCTTCTGCGTGAATGTTTGAATTACAAAAAGTTAGGCAGTCAATGTACTACACTTAAACGTTTATTAAGAAAATATTGCCAAATACTTACCGAAGTTTCATATAGAGGTGAATTCGGTATCAAAAATGTCAATATATGTACTAAATTAAAAAAAGGAATCGAACAATTAAATTTAAATTCAGTTTTGATTAGTGAGCAGCCATTTGTGAATAATTTAAATATGTTTACTGTGAAAGGGGATCCGATATTTAGGATTGAGACAGATGAAATCAAATTCACATTGATTAATTATTCAGATTACGAATTAGATATTGTGAATGTGCGTCTTGTTAAAGAAAATTGTTTTAAAAATACATATCGAAGAGATGACCTACTTTTGTCAAACATGTCTGGCGAAAATTATGCAACTAATAGTCATCATACTGGAACTATGAACAAAATTGTTTGGCAAGCTGAAAATTATGGTTCAAATAAAAAAAAATTTAAGGTGCGCATTGTTTATCTAATAAACAATAAATACAATAGAAGATTTTATATAAATCCGATCAAATATCGATTTCAAATAGTAGGTCGATTTCGTAATCAAATTGAATCTCATTTTTATACTGACAAATTCTGTTTGATTCAAGATGTTAACGAACTTAAAGATATATCGATTAAATTTGACCAAAAGTTTCAAAAATATAATTCTATGCTATATAATAAACTTAAATCAATGAGCGCAAATAAACTAAGTACAATTAACTATACTGAATTTGAAGATAATCAATATCTATTTGATTCAATTCAACAGATGATCAATTACAATGATTATTTAAATAAATTGTCATTAAATGAATGTGAAGAATTTGTAAGAACAAATCACTTAAATCAGAACATTAAATCAAATAGTGCATTTGTATTTTTGAAAAAATCAATTTATGAATCTTCTGGATACAAAAATAAAGAAAATAGAGAAGAAAATATAATATTAAAATTAGATGAATGCGTTAACAAATTTTTTGAAAAATTTAATGTAAAAAACGTAAAATCATTCAAATTTGATGGATCAGAACATAATGTATTGAAAAAAAGATTACTAAATTCAGAAAATTTTCATTATCAAGTCAAAAAATTAACGAGCAAGGAACTCAATTATTTTTTTTATAATTTAAACACTTATTTCAAGCATGCATCATTTTGTTATTATAATTTGGTCGAGGACAAATTAAGAGAACAAATTTACGGATTTTTAAGTAGAGAAAAAATTTTTAAGCTACTAAGCGATTCAAATGAACATTCTTATTTGATTGTATTCAATTTTAATGTTCTTAGGTATGAGTTATTTTTTTCAAAAATGTAATTTCCTAATATATTTTGTTTTTCTTTATTTCAAATAGTTCATTAGTGCTCAACTATTTTGATGATAAGAAACAACTAATAGAAATTTTTTTCTTCGAACATAATCTTCGTGATGGCGACTTGAGCTCTTATCTTAACTCTTATAATGAACAACTCAAATTTCCGATTCTTAAAAGCTCGTCTTGATTATTTTTTTTTAAAAATTTAACAAAATTTTATTTTTTGAATCATTTTACAAAATTTTTACACAATAAGATAATAAATAATTTCTTGAATGCGTTTACTTATATTTTCGTTTCTTATTCAAATTAAATAGGTAAGTTGGATGTACTTAAACTCTTAAACATTTGGTTAAAAAATTTAATGCCATTTACACCACCAGGTATAATTGATAATAAATAACTATAAAGAAAAAATTCTAAATTTAATTATATAAATATTAATCTCATCTGAAGAAATATTACCAGAATAAGCTGAAGATTTGTGCCAGTGATACAATTAATGTCAGAAAAGTGCTTTTGAGGTAAAGACTTGTATAAAGTGTGGTCAATAAGGTAGTAGTATAAGCTATAACAAAAAATATGCGATCTTTGCGCATTAAAGATTTAACATGATTAGCTGGACCATTCAAGAAAAAGAAACTTATTAATACAAAAATACTGCCGAATGTAAAAAATAAAACAAATTTTCTTGTTTTGAATATGAGTACAGGCAAATATAACAAGGAAAGCAAGAAAAAAAGCGAACCGGCTCCGAAAAAAATTGCAAAATAAATCAATCTTTGGCTGAAAGACTATAAAAAAGAGAAATTAATATTATCAGATCAAATAAAATGACTTCGAAAATTTATTAACTAGTACTCACTAGTTCTGGAAAGAGACTTAAGAATTTGTCACAAAAAGATTGATTTTGACAATATGTTTCACTATCTAAATTTAGATGGACAAGAATTAGTGTGAATCGTTTTAAAATGATAATTGGCAAATTACCATTGATTAGGATTTCAACATCATCAGTGGGTATGTTTGTATAGAGATATTTATTTATAGCCTCCATATTAAACATATTGTAATTCAAGAATTGATATTAATTGGATTAATTTGGTAGCACTAAAAATCAAAACACAATAGCAGGTAAGTAAATTAAATATATATACGAGTAGTTGAATTTTTCAGTGGTATTTTATTTTGTTTTGTTTATGGATTAATCAAAATTTTAATGGTTATTTGCATAATCCATATTTCGCTGTGGAAATTATAAACTCCATTTATCGATATATTTATATAAATTCAGACCTTCAACTGAATTTCAATTCTATTTATTTGTAGGTTGAACAGGTTACTAAAAAAAGATGAGAAATAATCATAAATAAAATTTTCATTTTGATACTTAATTGCAAATGATATATAAATTTAAAATCTAATCACATTTTTTTTTACTCTAAAAAATTTTGAGTTTATATTAACTTAAACTTTTAATGAGAAAGCACATTTAAAAATTGAATTGATTAATTTTATATAGAAAATATTCATAAATTGATACTAATCGATAAAAGGCTAATTTGAAAATTTTTATATGATAAATGAAAAAAAAATGAACTTTAAGATTAATTGAATTATTACTTTTGGTGGCAATTTTCAGGATTTCAAGTAATTCAAACTTAGCTGTTTTACAGGAATTGAGTGAAAAAATTGAAAATTTAATCTCATTCTTTCAATAAATTAATTAAATTTAAATAAATTTTCAAAAAAATTATTTATAGAATCAATTAATCTCATGAAACCAATTGCAAATAAAATTTGGAATGATGACCCTTTAAGGAATAAACAATGATTACAACAAATTAGTCTGAAGATATTTGACAATTTAATCGTCTGCAAATATCACATTTACCTTGATTGTCAAAAACAGATCGATTATATTTTTAGAATTAGTGGAGCAAAAATAATGAAGTCTTAGAAAAAACGTGTTGTAGAATATCCGACAAATATACAACCCGAAAATCCCATTTAAAAAAAAGAAACAGCTGATATTTGTGATTAATGTGTCAGCTTCTAAATATCAAGGCTAAAATTTTTAAATTTCCTTTTCTCTTTGTTATTAGTACATTCAAATCAATAATGATATTAATGCCCTCTATTTATCATATAAAATACTTTATGGAATATAATATACATTACTACATACTATTCAATGTATACTTATTGCGAATATAAATTTCTCTATATAGTGTGCTCGCTATTACGAATTTCAATAACACTTATTGTTTACAAATTTTATTGCTGCTCTTCGGACTCTGCAACTTATGCAATTAATTACTTTTTTTTAACTGACTTTACGTTTGAGAATTAAAAATTTTCTTCTCTTCTTGTGATCTTTTCGGACATCTACCCGTCTATCATTTAATATTGAGGTAAATTATTCATAACTTTTACAATTCTTAATTTTTCAAAAGGAAATCAGTAAATTTATTCCTTTAATAATTTTTTCTTGCTTGAAACGCAATTAAATTTGATAAACATTTTTGATTAAAAGAACTTTTGTTTTTTTCTTTTCGTTTTGCTGATTGCTATCCATAGATGAGATTAGTCTGTTCTCATTGTAACATTCAATTCGTAGAATTTTTAAATTTATTTTATCTGTAAAAGAATTTTTAATAATTTGAACTGCTTCTATTCCAAATATTGGGATATTTTTTTTTTGTTTGCATTCTTAAAATTTTTTTTAGAATAATCATTTTATTTATACGATTTAATAATGTTTCAAGTTTCTAATCTTTTTTCTTAAATTTTTTTTTTTTTAAATTATTTTTCTTTTATACAATTTTTTTAGATTATCCAAATTTTTTACCAAAATATTAACTACATTTTATTTTCGATTTTTAAAGTAATCTGATTCAATATGAAATTTCAATATAAACAAGAGCATCCATTTGAGAAAAGAAAGGCTGAAGGTGAAAAAATAAGAAAGAAATATATTGACAGGATACCAGTAAGTGGTTTTTGACTAATTTATTAAATATATACTTTTTGTTATTTTGTTAATTTTGATGAGATTTCTTTCTGGAATTTTTTATTAATTATCTTATATTTTTATTAAACTTATCAACTAATAATTTTTTTCTTCAACAATCAAGTCATTTTAAAATCTGAGATTAAACTATTCAAGTTAAAATTAGATAAACTAGACATATTTCGACTTCTCGTTTATTTGTAAATTTTTATTTCAACCAAGTTTATTTCTTAATAATTATTTATTTATAGATTAATGTTCTTGTACTTGAATTAAAAAAGTTTAGTGGTAAAAAAAAAAGACACTTATTTTATCTAATTGAGATTCAATTTTCTCAATTTTAGTAGTCGTTGGTTTTTGCTGATTTATTTTTTCATTTTAGGTTATTGTTGAAAAAGCACCTAAAGCGAGGATTCGTGATTTAGACAAAAAAAAGTATCTTGTACCCTCAGATCTAACAGGTTTGTTATAAAAAATACAAAGAATTTTATCAATATTAATTAAATTCATATAATTATTTGAATTTTTTCATCTCTTTCAAAAGTTGGACAGTTCTACTTTCTGATTCGAAAACGTATTCATTTAAGACCGGAAGATGCCCTTTTCTTTTTTGTAAATAATGTCATTCCACCAACATCTGCTACAATGTATAATTTGTACCAAGAGCATCGAGATGAAGATTTTTTCCTTTACATAGCTTATAGTGACGAAAGTGTTTACGGTAAAAGGGCATAATTACAATTTTCCATTTAACACAATTCGACATCATTTCACTGGACATAGCAAACTTAATAATAAACGATGATCATGATTAGACGAAACTTAGATGAAAAATTCAATCAAATCACGAAAAATTACTCCTCAAATTTAGAGGGGTAAAAATTCAATTATGATTCTTTTTAATTGAATAATAGCCTCTGCTTAAGTGCTACCTAATTTTATCTTCATTCAATTAATCAAATTATAATTTACACACAAATATTGTTCTTTCAACAATTCTTTCTGCTAAACGTTTTTCAAATTCACAATTTCTTTCTAACCTTTATGTTGTTTAAGGACAATTTGTGTATTTTTATCATCAAACAATTTGATCATCTATAATCACCAGAGAACAAATCAATTCAAGCAATTAGTTTCTATTTAATTTCTACTTGTGTATCATTTTCCTGATTGTATCTCCTTTTTATTTTAAAAAAATAGTACCTTAGTCTACACATTTTTTCAACTCTTATATGTGGAATTTTATTCTACACGTCAAATTATGTGTATTTATTTGATATTAATTTACAGGATTGTTCAAATTTATCGAACAGTTTAGAAAATCAAGGTATTATATTGTTTAATATTCAAGGTCGAATAAAAAAGAAGGTATCAATAAATTGGATTTTTTTTTTTTCAATTTTTTACACCTAGGAAGAAATTTATTTAAATTCATCGCCAGTTTTAAATTAAATTTATTTAGAATTACATGGTTCTCCAAGTTATTATTATTTAAATTTATAGCTTGCGAATTCGAAAATTTTGAATCGCTGATATTTAACGAGATTTGAACTCATTTGATTTTGAGAGAAATTTGATTCGGGAATTGCTATTATAAGTGAAGTTGAATAATTTTATTATTAGATTTTTTTGATTTTATAAAATTCACTTATTTTATATCTTTGTAATATCTTAAAAAAATGAAACATCTTCGAAAATGAATTTCAGAAGTTCTGAAACGAGATTGAATACACAAATCACATTTTGTGCAATATTCTCAAAAATTAAACTAAACCTGTTGAATTTTTCTCTTATCAATGTATATTTTCATTTAATAATTTAATCTAAATAATACTGTTTTCTTTTTTTAATAAAAATTTTGAGCAGAAAAAATCTAATATCAATTAAAATGGTAAAATTTTCGAATGCGAATACTATGAAAACGTTGCCATAGAAACATGATTTCAACAAAAATTTTGATACAAAAATTCAGATCAATAATAAATTTATTTCTTCTAAATCATTAACAAAAATTCATTCAAATAAATTAAAACCCGTCTAGTATATATTTTTACAAATTTAGCCAATTTTTATTTGTCCATCAACAAGAATAAATAATTAAAGAAGTTTATAAAGCTAAAATAAAAATTCTCATTCAAATATATAAAATTACTACTTTAACAGCTGAGAATTATATGAGAATGAGTTTGTGTATGCACTTGGAAGGTTTTTAGAAAATTTAATATTTTATTTTATATTTTGAACAAATATTATACATAATTACTAAATTTCATAAAGATGCCTAATCAAATAATGAATGTTTTTATGAAAAAAATGGACCGTTAATAAAGTTAATTGAAAAAATTCCAATGAGTCGATGAAAAGCTTAAATTTTTTAAATGAAAAGTTAGTTACAAAAATTTTAGATTGATTATCATATTGTTTATTCGGACATTGAACTTAAACTTGATGCACGTGTCTGCATCAAGAAAAAACTTTGTAAGTATATTATTTTTGATCGATTCTACAAATATAGCTGATGTTGACTCAATTGAAGAAATTCTATTCTATATTATAAAATAAAAATACAAATCCAAAATAAATTCAAGAACATTAAAAATCACCACATTATACGCCTTTTCAATTTTTTCGCTATTATTTTAGGTACCAAAATTTTTTATGATTAATAAATTGATGTTCATTTAATCCGAAAATTAATTTCTATTTTTTTGTATGATTTTTGATTATTTCTCTAAATATTTCCCCTTATTTTCATTTAAGATTATCTGTTGAAGTTTTGATCAAAAATTTGCCAGAGTTAAAATAACAAAATATATTTTAATTGAAAATAAAATTTAAACATTCAATCTTTTGATTTTGTAGTTAACGCAAATTAAAAATAAGCATAATAACACGAATTGGATTTTTTTAACTCATTAAAGCTTATAAAGTTAGGCAACTTTTAATACTCTTTTTAAGATTATTTTTTATCTTTTTTGAATTTTTGGAATCTAAAAATAAAAAGTTAGGATCAACCAATGATGTTCCGTTTTCTTTTAGGAAAAATCAATACTTGTCATTCTTTTCACTAATCCTATCAGATAATTAAATTGACCTATGATTTCATTCATTCTACTCAATTTAAATGTAATCTACATTTTCATAAAATTGTTGCATCGATGATGCTTACACTACTTCATGATTATTGTTCTATATAAATAAATCCAAAATTTTTTCATTATAACAAGAAATAATTAACGCATTCTGGCTATAAACAGTTCTAGCCAAAAGATTTTGAAATAGTTAGGAATATATTTTGTGTCAATTTCGTTACTTCCATATGATTTATAGTATTTTGATAAATTTTTAATGGTACAAAATCAAATTTGAAAAAAAGCTACCAATTTATCATCATGATAGATTCTTTTGTAAATAAGGAAATTTATTAGCGTATTAAATTCTTATTTGGCTTTCCATTCTTGTATATTAATCGTCAAATCTCAAACATTGATTAATCATTTTAAAAATAACAATTATTTCAAAAAAATTTGTTCCATATTTCCTTGACTATAATCCATTGACCAAAACTGCCAAAAAGTTTTGTACATTCTTTTAATCAAAATAAAATTTAGATACTTATTAAATAATATAGATATTCGAGCTAGATTAAGTTGCTTAGAATCTACAGAATTATTGTCATGTACACAAAGTTTATCTATAATTGAATCATTTAAAAATATATTAAATGTGTTAGACAAGATAAATTTTATATATAATGATATTTGAAGCTCTTTTGCTCCTTAATTCAAGTTATCATTTTCACTTTTTTTGTCCATTATTTTAATTATCTTTAAAAATCAATCGAAATTTCAATATTTTTTATGTTTTCAGTGTTCTAAAAAATACTTTATTCGTTTCAAATTTAATGGAAACATCAAATAATGCGATTTCTAACTAATGTCTCAATTTTTTTTATAATGTTGTCATATAAATAATAATTAGTTGTTTCAATTATTTTTTTTTAATAAGCAATGACTAATAATAAAGATTTAAGAAAAAATTTGTAGATGAATTTATAATTCGAATAATCATCGATAATATCTAAAAATCTCTAATAAAAATTCTTGAAATCCTAAATCGAAATTTGTTGTGATACCACACAAAGTCTTCAGTTTTATAGTTTTTAAAAATATTTTTCAAGTCTTTCATAATTATTAAGTAAGGCATGATTTTTTATCATATATTGTTAGTCGTATCATTGTTATTCTAGTAATTGCCTGAGTGTTAATTATTAAATTAATAAATTATTTTAATAAAGAAATCAACAATCAAAACTAAACTGTCTAATTAAACTATTCAGTCACATTAATTATCATTTTATTATAATTACCTAGAACTAGATTTTAATTTTTTAGATAACGTATAAATAAATTGCTTGTGTTATTATGATTCGTTATATGTATTATATTAACTATTTGTTTTTTTTAGTTGTAGAGTTTTTTTTTTGTTTTTTTCATAGATAATTCAATCTTTTAATCTTCTTAGTTAAGAATAATAGTGATTTAAGAGGCAAAATTCTTAAATTTATTTTGATCCTTCTTCCTCTGATATTTTGATATATATTTTTATTTATTTATAGTACTTGAAACAAATATTCTTCAATTAGGCAATTTATAATTTGTTTTTACTTATTTTAGTCTTTCTAATTCCTTTTAGTATCGAAAATAAGAGATGTTTGAATTAAAATAAATTTCTATATTCAAATATAAAAGTGTCTATCATATCTATGGAAAATCGAATTTAAGTTTAAATGATGCTCAAAGTTATCATTAAGCTTGCACCAAAAGCACATTTAAATTGTTAATTTAAAAATTTAACAACTTAATTTTAAATTCAAAATGAATGCATACATTATTGATTGAACTCTCAATCGTTTTAGAATGTAAGCATTTTATGTTTCAAAAAATGATATCGATTTCAATTAATGGCTGTTATTAAATTAAATTATTGTTGTAAAAATTAAATTTTAGTTGAATCAATAAATAATGAATAATAAATGTTGAAATTTTTTTTGCATTCGACAGCAATGTGATATAAAATTAAATTTGAATCTTAATCAAAATTAGATTTGAAATTTTTCATAATTTTTGAGAATTGTATTTAAAAATGTAAATAGTCTAATTATATTTTGATAATTTATAACTTTAAAATTATTCAATCATTTAAAAATGATAAATATTTTGACTATCAATATACCAACTTAGTTATACAATAAAAAGATCTGATGAAAGAATTATTACTTGATTCACTTTTTTTTTATTTTACTGATGAAATATATGTCTGCGTGTGACAATGTATTTTATCAGAAGCTAGAAAAAATAATCAAAAAATGTTTGATCATTTATACATTTATCATACTTGACTGATAATATTTTTTCTATTTATATTTCAAGAACCTACAAATGTGAAAGAAAAAGGGAAATGAGGAAAATATTCGAAAATTCTAGGAATCATGATAGCCATTTTGTAGATTTTATCAAGAATTAGAAAAAAACTCAATATTTACCAAAGAAAAAATTAAACTGACAATATATAATTTCTCTAATAGAATTGTTTAAAACATACAAATTTGTGCAAAATGAAATTCGTTACATGAAATCGTATAGAATTATGATCTAATTCATGGGAATAATTTTAAAATGATAATAATATAAAAGATATGTATTTTTAATACTTATAAACTTTTTATTATCAGAGATTAAAAATCTGTCAACGTTATACGAAAATTTGAAAAATTTATTTTAGTTGAAAATCAGTATTTAGATAGTCAAGTACAACAATTTATTACTTCATCTTAAAAACTTTTGTCCTATATAAAAAAATATATTTGTTCTAAAAATCTTATGCTAATTTGTTTGATGTGTCAATTTAAATCTGTAAGAAAAATATGTGCATATGTTTTTTTTATAGTAAATATGCATATTAACAAAAATAAGAGTTAATCAATTTTGTGAAAGTAAATAATGGTAAATTGTCGAAAATAAAAGATTATTTTATACTGTTTAAAATTTAAAATGCGAGAACTGCGCTTAATGAATTAGTTATTGAAGCGATTTATAAAAAAATTAATATAAAAGAATTCGAAATAAAAAGGAGATAGGTAATCTTTATACATTTCTAAATTCTAGTAGAAATTTCGTTTGTACTTTCTTTATTTGAAATCTAATTTGCTTATTTGAAGAAATAGAAAATAAATGAATAAAAAAATCAATAATATACAATGCGCCAATAATATGGTGAATGTTTTTAAATCTTTATTGAATTTTTTTAATAATCAGTTTAATTAGTTTGGTCGAAGTTGCTTTTCAGTATCTAAGTTTCCTTATGAATCCTATTAATGTGAGAAAAGACACTAAATAACCCAACAAGTATAGTTTGTGACACGATAGAAAGACAAAGTCGGCGAAACCAGTTCGCAGAATATAGAGAAAAAATAAATGAAAAAAGCTGATTATGCAATTATTAGTAACATGTGTGAAAAATGATTATGGACAGAAATAGAGCTTAATTTAAAAAAAAGTATTCAAAAACGATGTAAGGGTGTATTGCATTCAGAATTTTATGATGTTGAAAAAAAAAAAAAAATTTCACCTAATAAGTGACTTTGCTAGTTTGATATTCTAAAAACCATATGGATCAAAATTTTTAAATGAAAAATTGAATAAAGTAATCGATAATTCAGCGTAGAAATTACTAGAAATAGAGCATTAAAAAATTCAGTTCTTCGAGTCATGAAAAAAATTTAAGCTTTTTGGGCGGCTAATTTGGTTGAGAATCCACATAATCGAGATAGTTTTAAATATAGGAGAAAAATTTTGAAAAAAACTCAAGAGAGAAAATTTAAAGAAATATTCAATTTCATAAGATTTAAGTAAAAAAAAAAGCACTCTTGAAAAATTCGTTTCCTGATTCTGCTAAAATTAAATTTTATCCTTTTATCATCCCTTATCTTAAAGGCTATACTTTTTCCTACTATTCCACCTTCAGTGTTATGTTATATTGTTTCGTTTTAATGGGGCACACATTTTTCTTGATTGGATGGTTACCATATTCTTTCGAACATAGTGCCCTTCATTATTCTATATTAATTGAAGAATAGTTATCATCATACTTGTTTGTCAACCTCACCTCGTCTTCGGCTTGCCACAGGGATTGCCAAAGGCTTTGCTATTAATTTTCTGTGTATAGATAGAAATAGAGATACTTTTTGGCCATGTACTAAAATTCAGTATCTTTCTCATAATATATATCGTCTTTTTTCTGATCTTTTTCGTGTATTTTTATCGCATTTCACTATTCTATTCTGTGATAAATACTAATGCTATATATGTGATCATTTGATTTATTATGAAAAAAGTCATCCATCTTTTTGTTTTAATTTTTTTTATTTTTTTACGAAAATACAAGTCAGACTTCTTAAACAACAATAGCGATATAAATAGTAAAAGTAGGTCTACATAGTTGACAATATTTATCTTAATTGATTGTTTTTCATATTACATTGGTGAAAAATATTTACAGAGCCTCCAAATTTTTATGTTCTCTATCTAATCATTTTTATCAATTATGTGCTATAATGGGGGTTTATGTCAGTATCTCTATAATTACCAAAGAACATTTTAATTAGTTTTTTACTTTTGCTAGATTCCAAGTGTTCTTTTATTTTACATTAACTAATTGCCTCCAAATATCTCATTCTTCAATCATTTTTTTACTTTATTTAATCGTCTAAATTGTTAAACTCAATAGAGCAAAAAAAAATTATTTTGAAATAATGTGAGTTTGTCTTGAAAATTCAACAAGATTTATAGAAAGTTAGAAACCAATTTATCCAGATATTTCAAATATTTTAATAAAAATGAGCACTGTTTTATAATCATAGTACTTAATTATGATATCAGACCCAAATTTTAAATTCATTTTTTTCAATGCAGTGTTTTTCAAAGTGGATTAAATCAATAAATTGAAAAGTAAAAATAAAATCCACCATAACATTACAAAAGAAAAAGAAGTATTTTTTAAATTAACTAAAATTAAATCAAAACCGAAATTCGATGATTTAAAGTAACCTAATTGCAGAAAAGTAAATTGAAAAATTTTGATGAAAAACGGATATATTTAATATTTAATAGGATTAGTGATAATATCGTAGGTGAAGGATAACTTGCAATCATGAATGCTTAAAAATATTACATATATAATAATTATCATAAATGTTTATATGTTAGACCTAAGATTATATCATGAGCTGACATTTTTCCGATATCAAATAAAAAAAAGTCTAATATTTTTTAAAATATTTGTGAAATAATGTTACAAAATTTCATTCACATTTTGTCGATTATTTATTTTCTCTTGAGAAAAAAAAATTTTTTTTTTTAAGATTAATTTTTTTCGTAATGAAAATAATTTAAAAAATAAAATGATCATCCTAATGATGAAACTTATTTCTAAGATTTTCAATTTAATGATTATAATTTTGAAGAAAAAAATTCAAAATAAAAAGTTGATCTGTACTGCAATAACATTTAATATCGATTTTTTTAGGCTAAAAAAATGTACTAATTATTAGATCCATCTAGATGTTGACCTGCTCAGAAAAGATGGTAATTATTTTTAAAGTTTTATTAAAGACTATCATTGAAACATTTTGAAATCATATCAAATTTTTTTTATTAAAAAATCTTGCCTTAAAATATTTAAATGTGTAAATGACATGCAAGCAATCAATTTAGCTTTAAATAATTTACTGAGAAGTAAATCATTTAAAATCACATTATTAACTGAATGATAATGTAAATAAATAATTTTTAGCTGTAAGTTCATAATTATAGTTACAAAAGTATCAAAAAAAATTTGATATTTTATAGTGATCTTACTTATGTAATGTTAATTTCAGCAAATTGACTTATAATTTATATATGAAATTTTCTTAACTCATTAATGAGAAGGAATCTTTTTCCAATGAAATTTTTCCTTTTTTTTTTTGACAAATTCAATTAAGGATTTTGTATTATTTGATGGTAAAATTTTTCATAATTTCTATTGTCTTTTTAGTTACCATTAGATAGATTTGAATCTTTATAAAATTTATAAATTAATTTTTTTTTGATAAAGTTCAATTGGCAGGCAATACAATTTTCATTTCAATGACAAATTTGAACAAATTTTCTATTATATAAATAAGAAATGATAATATCTTAATTTACTTTTAATTTTTTTAATGCATGATTGACACTATTTTAATTTTCTAATTTTTAGATTTTCTAACTCTTCTTTATTCTGCGAATATAATACTAAAAATTATTTGATTTACACCATTATATGTCTTTGAACCCGTCCGTGTTCAAATCTTCTTAGAATTTTTTTTCTCTTTCATAAGAATTTTTTTATTTGTCTTTTCAATTTATCTGTTGGTATTTTTTGATATTTTTGAGATGTTTAACCGGTTGCCTTTTTTATTCTGATTTGAAATGATTCTAAGCTATGTATGAATTTTTTTTTAAATTATGGTCATCACTCATATTAGTTGCATTTTCTTATCATCACTGTGACACTCAATCCATGAATAAAGTAAATTAGCCTAAAATTTGTAAAAGAAAGGCAGGCTGATTTTTTTTTTTTTTTAATTTCTGCTTTTCTTTTATGCCTAGTTGTACATGCCTTTTCAATCATAGCATTAAACATCTACATCGTAAAATTTTAATCTCTTGCACAAATCATTTTCACTAGTCAATTTACCATCTAATTGTTACGATCATTTTTCTTCCGCATCTATTAATTGTAGTTTTTCACTTTTTTTTTTAATTGAATGTTTTTTTTTTCCTTTCAATTTGTCTTTTTTATTGAATAGTTGATTTCAATAAACTTTCAACCCTTTTATACCTGCAAAAATTTATCAGTGTTTAAAATTAGCTCTAATCAGCAAATTTTTTTTTTCTAGCATTTACAATTTTTTGGCCTTTTAGAGTTTGTCTTTCAACGCCTTCTTTTGAGTTTCTATTTTTCTATTTCAGGTTGATTAGCTTATTTTCTTATTTCATTATTGTTACTATGCTATTTTTATTTTGGTATCGAAAAATCATGTATGCATTTTCTTTATTTAGAAGGAATTTTTTGAAGAAAAAAATAATCATTCTTTCAAATTTATTTTTAGTCTAATAAATAATTAATAATTATTGGGAGATAATTTACATTTTGGTGCTAATAATGCATTATGAGTATATTATCTGCAATAGCAATATTGATAAATTATTCAATTTTCATCCTTAAAACATTGATATAATTAAATATTGATCTTATTGGTGATTACAAAAATTAATTTTCAATAAATTTTTAAAATTTTACCTGTTTACTCTAACAAAAAAAAACACGTATTTCGAATTATTTAACATCATCAAAAATGAGTTTTCTGATTATTTTTTTGTATTTTCAAAAGCACTATAATTTTGTCATATTTATATATAAAACTATTAAGCCACATACTGATCTTAACTTTTAATCTAAATCATAAATTCAATAGAATATCGATATCAATTTTCAATTTAAAAATGAAAATGTATAAAAAATTGTGTCACATTATAAATGTCATGATTATTGATATGAATTTTTTGTCAAAAAATTACCTTAATATGTTTCTATTAATATGGAATAAATAAAAAAAATAATAGTTAATGTGTGACCTAAAATGATATTAATCTTTTTGAAAAAAATTTCGTTTATGTATTTTGAAAGCTTTTTATTTGTTATACATAGATTTTACAAATATAACTAAATATTTTTTTTTTTGCTTTCTCAAATACAAATATTTCGCATGCTTTGACCGGCAAATCATTGAAATAAGTTATCGCATGTCGGATAGGATTAATATAAAATAAATTTAATATAGTAGATTATCGATTTGAATCAACAAGTGTTTTTATCTTTTGAATTATATTAATTAGAAAATATTTAAAGCAAAAAATATTCAAGTTTAAAAAAGTCTGATATGAAAAAATTGATACATTTAAATAAATAAATTAATGAAATATTTACAAGTTATCAATGAAATTGTCATAAAAAAATAATTTCATTGTGTGATTTAAAATTATTATTATTGACCTAGATTTACAATCATTTTATGCATAACGTATTCATTATTATTAATTAAATAATTTTTCAAACTTGCATCGAATTGTTGTGTTGATCAGCGGTGCACAATAAAAATCACTAAAGTTTTCCCTTATAAAGAAGAATCAAAAGTTGTATGAGAGTTAACGTATGATTTTTTCATTTTTTAGCAACTTTAATAAATTATAATTTCAATCATTTGTCAACCGTTTAATGGCAACATTAAAATTGATTAGTAATAAGTTTTAGATTCACTATGTTTTCGGCACTATTATTTTCTTTTTTCATCATACTTGAAAAGCTTCATTTTGATAATTTTGATAATTCAGATGAATAATTTACAATAAAAGTGTACTTAATGAAGTTTTATTGATTAAATTAAGTGGTTTTATTTCACGAAACAAAGCAGGATCGTCCTTTTTAATTTTACAACAGAAAATAAAAATGAAAAATAAAATATGGAATGCATTAAATTTTCTGAAACATACTATATAAAACTATATATTTAATTTTGTGACTTCTGAGCGCATTTAAAAAAAAAGATAAATTGAAGCACTTTAAAGTAATAAATATTACTTTGATTCATAATTTAACTTTACATTTTAAAATTATACGACTAAGAATATGAACTTCATATTATTTAGTATACAAATCACAAACATAAGCTTAGAAATTTAAGATATCAATATTTTGTATTAAAATTTAATTTTTTTTTGTTTCAATAAACAGCTGCTAAGATAAATTGATCTTCAAAATTAAGAAATTTGTATGATTGCAACGAATCGCTCTTGTCAAAAATACTTGTTATTTTTTGTGATTTACCGATAATTTACGGTCGAATTAATTAGGGCCAAATGATGCTTTTAGACATAAACATAATGGCCAATCCAATTTATATTTTTATAAAAATGCTATAATCTTTTGTCGATGACAGACGTATAAATTTTTTTTATTAAATATACAATTATAAATAATATGAATCATTTGAAATTAATAATACTTTAAAGTCAAAAATATTACATCGGAAGAAGAAACTTATTGTTTGATAAAGTGAATTTAAGTCCATATTTTATTTGATGCTTGTTTTCTTTTGACAATAAGTGGCTTAAAAGAAACGTTCTATAATAAATCCTTTTTAAGTTGTTTATAACTAAAAGATTAACCTATCACATTTGCATCTATATAGAATAAAAAGTGAAGGTGAAAAGTTTTAATGAATAAAGAAATAAAAGTTACTATTAAATAATTAATTTAACTGAAAGTAAAATTAAAAAATCAATTATTTTTTAGACAAGTAATCGAAATTTCAAATTTCAATGAGAATATATCTTGAACAAAATGCATATTTTGAAGCCCATTCAGAAAGTGAGGGCCTTCAGATAAAAAAAAAAAAAAAAGAATTTAGTGAAAGCAGAGAAATCGAACTAAAAAAGCGGGTTTTTTTTGTGAAAATGAACTGTTAGAGGTGAATTAGAATATACCAGTTTCGATAAACTGTAAAAAAAAAAAAAAAAAAAAATTTCTTTTAGATTTCCGTCATTATCAGTTTAAAAATTTCATTTGATTCTTAAAGAGCGTTTAAGAGCTATACATGATCAATTTACGGTAATAACAACACACAGTTTTTTTTACTGTAAAATTTGTATACAACTGTGTACAAATAATATACTCTGAATAGTTCAACTTTAAAATTTTTAGAACTTAACTTTTGTTTAATTCAAAATTTTTTTTGAATCTTGGTGTTTAGTGAATACTGCCAGGAGTTGTTGAGTGAAAAAAAAAAAAAAAAAAAAAAAACAAAATCATTTTAGTCGTCAATTGCGAATGATTTAAAACAAATTTCTTGATTTTTTTTTAAGTCTTCTAAAATTTAAATTTCTGTTTCTTCATATTCATGTTTGTGAAATTGTCGCCGAATTTTCGGACAACTAATTTTTTCAGTTAATTTACTTAAAAACAAATTACCAATTTTCCATTATTTATGCCTATTAAGTGATCAATCTATGTGAAAATTAATGATCTGGATAATTTTGATTCTAATGCAAGTTTTTTATTTCTTTATGTTTTTTTTTGCAAATTTTTATTTACAACAATTTTTTTTTTCAAAAATAAGCCAAAAGTACTGCATATTTTGATTCCTGAAATAATCAACCTTATTTATTGAAAATCAAAGTCTGCTTCAAAAAACTATTAATATCAAATTTTTTAAATTTGTAATTGAGAAATAATTTTACAAGAGTTATTCAATACATTATGTCAATAAAAACTGAAATAATTTTTTCTTTGCAAGTTTATCTACCTCCTAAATTATCAATTTTATATGTATTATGTTTAAAATATATAATACGAAATTAATTTTCATTCAACATAAAAATTTTTGAGTTCAAATTTTTATTATCAAAAATTTATGTATTCAAGCATTGAATAGCATTTAATATTAATCATTATTACGAATATTCATTGTGTGGCTTCATGTTCTAAAATTTAGTTTGGAATTTAGAAATTAATAACAATTATAATTGAAAATTGTAAAATCGATATGTTTATTTTACTTTGTCAAATAATTACAATCATTAATTGCTAAGTTAATTCAAAAATTTTTCTACTTTGAAATAATTATTGCAATTTAGAGATAAATATTCGAAAATTATATAATTAACTTGATATAAAATATGATTTTTTGCATCGAATTTAATATATTTTTATTCAAATACTAGAATAAATCAAGCCTCTAAATTCTGAATAAAATATTTTGCAAGATAAACAATAATTAATCAAATTCAAAAGTTAAATTTTTGGTTAATTGAAGCAACAAAAGAAAAATATACAATTATATGTATATAGTCAATAAAATAATCAAATAAAAATCACCGATCTTTATCAATGAACTCTAACAGATTTGAAACTCGATTTTCAAATTTTTCTGAATAGTGCAAAAGTTAGAAACAAGTTTTTTTCTCTAGTTTGAAGTCAAAATTTAATTTAAAAATATCAATTTTCATACTCATCTTCTCAATCAAAAAAAAATTTATATTTATTATGATTGTGAAGCATTTTTTGCAATAATTTTTCTTAGAAAAAAGGGATGTAAGGAAACATTTTGTTTTTGATATTCTCACTAAAATTTTGAGTGGTGATGAACTTTAAAAAAAAACGGCATTTGACGATTTTTCAAAATAAACTTTTTTGTATGCTTTAAAACCAGAAATCAAAATTTTTTCAAATTTTTATACTATTCAAAATAGTATCAATTTTTCATTTTTATCAATTATGACATCTTACTTTTACCTCTTGTACGTTGATTGGTTAAGTAAAATTCTTTTGGTCATCTTCAGGTTCACAGTCAATAACTATTTTATTTATTTTAGAAGTAATTATTTAGTAAACAAAAAATTTGGACTAATTATTCATTGAATTTTCAACTAATTCATGATCTGTTTATTAGTAATAATGCAAATTAATTTCTGACTAAATTTTGATTGATTGTAAAAGTTCATCAAAATGACAAGATCAATCTAGCAATTTGATTAAGTTAAAGAAAGGAGTATTATATAAAAATAAAAAAAAATTTACTGAAAGGTAATAAGAAAAATTTTCAAGAATTTTAACTTGATTCCTGACAATTGTTTGAGTGTTGAAGGCGAATAACAGATATAAGTCAACTATAAAGTTCAAGTATCAGAAAATTTTTCTGGCCAATCGCTTTTTTTTTTTCATTTCCTAGTTGTCGATCTTGATGTTATGCATTTAGAGTAGTTTTAGTACATGCATTAGGTCAATTTAATTGCAAGAAATTTTTACTATACCTTTCTCAAGTTTATGATGTGTTCAAAATTTCTGCATTGCAAAACATACTAAAAATCATTTTACAATTCACTTTTTATATTAATTTTAATACATCGTTTCAATCTAAATTTTTTTAATTTTTCAAATCGAATTTAAATGATTCGAACAAATGTAAGGATTCTTAAATTTTTGATGAATGATAAAAAAAATTGTACAAAACGAAAATATTTTATCGATTTAAAAAAAAAACTTTGTCCAATGAAGTAAACTAATTTCAAGTTGAAAATTCTCAACACATATCAGATTCGAAAATAAATATTTTTTGAGGTTGATATTTTGTAAATTTCAATTTGATAAATTATAAATTGTAAAATCACTGAATAAATATTTTGCCATTTAATTCATGCTTGACCTAATTTATATTACGAAATTTTAAGCCTTAGCTCATCAAGATGATTCATTATTTGTATTTTTCAAGATTTTTTTTTTATTTAAAACTTAATTCAAAATTCAAAATTCATTAAATACAATTGAAAATAAAAATAAGAATAAAATCAATTAAATAAAATTGAAAAATTTTTACAAGTTTCAGTTTCCAATGAATCAATATCGATCAACATGTAATATGAATTCGCAAATCAGTACAAACTGAAACAGGCCATTAATTCAAAATAAAAAAATACATCGATTCCATATCATAGAAATTATATGGCTTAGATGATTGAGTTCGATTTTATTTTTGAATTAAATATTTTTTTTAATAACATTTGGAGATTATTCAAGTAAAAAAGATTTCATATATTTTATATATATTTAATTAAATATTTGTGGCTTCAATTATTGATAATAATATTATATGCATTCGAAAAACAAACGAATATATATATTATGCTGGTCTTTTCGAAGGTTGCGATAATTTTCTTTTTATAATTATTATTGGTATCATGTGATAATCACATTGTTTATTTCGCCCAAAATTTTGTGATATATTTTCTGTCAATTCAAGTTTTCATATTTGTTATTTGTGATTTATGAAATCTTTCGATTATTTATAATATTACAATGCGTCAATGACTATAAATTTATTATGTGATTTAAAAGTTGAATTACTATTAATCGGAATAGACAAAAAAAAATTTTTTTTCCTTCCTTTCATTTTTCTCATACTCTAAAACTCTAAAATTTTTTGATTCAATAATTTACAACAACGAGTAAAAATATTATTAGATGTTGACAAATATTTAGGTTTCAAGTCAAACTAGCAAATATTTTTTAAGCAAAGATATTATTTAAATAATAGAAAATTAACACTGGAATATGAGATTTATATATTGGATGCACACTCAAATATTTTTTAAAAATTTTTATGTGATATGTATTATTTATAAAATAAATTCAAAAATGTTCGAATTTTGTCGAATCTATAAAATTGAAAAAAAACTAAATTTGATTTAATTTTATCTTGAAACATGCATTTCTAAATTCATATTTATTCATTTAAATGTTAAGTTTACACAAATAAATTTTTAACGAAAGATTTTAATTATATCTTGATATTCTCAGGTGTTTTAAATTCTCTAAAGTATAAATATAAATATATATTAAAATTTTTTTTTCTATTATTTTTTTTTTGTTAGATTTTTAAATTTTTTGCTAATTTTCAAAAAAAGATTTTTTAATTTTTAATTTTTTTAATTTATTCTTTTTTATCTTATCCTCAAACATTTGCCATCACTTTGATTTATTAAGAATTTTTAGGCTTTTTAAATTGAATATTTGACTAACATATTGCGAGCCCGTCTATTTCTCCAAATACAGCAATAAAAAGTATTTCAATTGGAAAAATATCTTAATTAAGAAATAATTCCAATCGTGCAAAAAATTTTACTATAAAAGTTTGAATCACTTTTTAAACATTCGAATTCACAATTTATGCCTTAATTTAGTTTACTTTTTTTTATACATTATCAACTTTCGAAGGTTAAATGAATCGCTTTATTTTATTATTTAATTATCTTGGTTATACATTATAAACTGAACGATGCTTTTTTTTCTTTTTTTTTCTCGAAACAAGTAAAGAATCGTTAGAAAATCAAAATTTTTTTTTATAAACATTTCATTGAATGACATGTAAATTTAAAATTATTTTATATTTTAAGATTTAATATTCTGACGTATTAATATCCAAAATTGAGAAAAACCTTAAATTAGATTTTCTTTTACTTGTCAATCTAAAGACCTTTTCCATAAATATGATCAAAAGTGAGTGCCTTGAAATAAACATAAATTCAGCTTAAAGATGTAATGGAATAAAAATTAAAAGCCAAATGAACCAAGATGACCAGAAACATTACAGGCTTAAAAAGAGCTATCATGTGAATTAAATTCATTATTATCCATCGCAGTGTCTGATTAGCCATTATTAATAAAACGACACCCAAATAATTTAAAGGTGTTCCGATTTGTATGACAACATAATAGTCTAATTCATCTCACATTCAAACTATACTGGAAGCAAATAACAAATTGTAAATAATAGTCATCAAACTTCTAAGGTAACTGCCGTAAACTATTATTCAAATCAGTTTTTAGCATATAATAGAATTAGTAAATTATTGTTTTATTTATTGCTTTATTCATTATTTTTTATTTTCATCGAAAATTCTTAAGAATTTTTATTTTGAGGCTTCAAATTATTTATCTAGTAAATTCAAAAATTCTGAAATCATTTTATTATTAATTTTTATTATTTTTTTGATATTAAGAGGAAAATTTACGAATTTTATTTTTTTTATTTATTTTTTTTTTTTAAGATATGAAAAATTTCAAAAATTCTAAAGATTGAAAATTGATTATTTTTATTTCAGGATTGATTTTTTTTAATAAAGATGTAATAAGGAAAAGTGAATCTTGTTTATATCTACAATTTTTCATGTCAAGAGATGTAAAAATGGTCTTTTCGTTGAAATAGAAAATCATCATAAAAATTAATCAACAGCTAAAACAAACTTTTGTTTGTTCATTGATAATTCGACAATTTTTATCAAAAATTTTAAATCATTAAATTCATCACCGTACTGAATTCCATATAATTTTAAACTACATTCATTACATTATAAATATTTTTCCATTTTTTTAATTAATTTTTTTAAAATTTTTGTCACTGACGTGACTTAATAATTTCGAACACAAGATCAATTTAGATCATTACTTTTTGCCGTTAATATAGATAAAATATAAAAATTGAACATTTTGTTGAAAAAAATTTACTGAACGTCGAAATCGCTAAATTGAAATTCACAATTAATTAAATAATATAATTAATTAGCTAAAACCTTTTCACTTAATGTATATAAAAATTGAATGTTTCGCCAGCATTATTGAAAGTTCAAATTTCAGTCAAGATTATCTATTGTAATCAAATCAAATGATCATCAAATTCTATAATTTTGAAATAAAATCAGCAAGTTTTAATCTTAGGGGATCGAGAAGTCGAAACGGGTCCGAAAAAACTAAATACAATCAAACATCAATGATATGAGTCATGAAAAAAGAATTTTTATCAAGATCGCATCAAATACTTGTTTACCTATTATTTTTTGTTGATGTTATTGATTTTAGTGATGGAAATAACTCGAATTGTTTGAAAACACCAACTAGGCCATTTTATCTTATTGGCCACATGGGGAACTCGCTGGAAGAAGTTAAAGAATTCATAACTTCAGGCGCTAATTCTGTGGAAATTGATATTCAATTCACAGATGATGGTTTGATAGAAGAAGTTTATCATGGAATTCCGTGTGATTGTTGGAGGTTAGTTGAACGAAATTTGTTGTTAATCTTGATAAACTAATAATTTAAAAAAAAAATTAAAATTTCGATAAAAATCAAAATCATATATTTTTACAATAATCCTTTCTAAAAAATTTTCATTTGATATCAAACTGGTTACTTTTATTACTTCATTAGTTTAATATTTGAAGATAATTTTTTGGCTTGAAATTTTCGAGCTAAAAAACTAAGCAATCAAATTTCACAGCTCATAATCAATAAGATCTTTTTATTACAATAATTTTGATAATGAGAATTGTATGTAATATCATTTATTAAATTTCGATCTTGAAATACTAAATTTAAATTAGCTTAATTCTTTTTACGATTATTTACGTCAGATAATTAAATAATTATAAATAAAAGGACTTGAAAATTGCTATGAAAATAATCAATTTTATTATTTCAATTATGTAATTGTAAAATAGGTACACATCAAAATATAAAGTGAATTAACAAAAATTTTTTTCTTTATTTTATAAATTTTGAATATTATTTTAATAATTATACATTTTTTCTTTAATTTTTAATTGAATTCAGAGATTGTAAAAAGAGAGAAGAAATCGATACAATGTTTGAATATTTGAAAAAAATTTCTACACCAGGTAATTTTTTTTGTTTAGATTGAATTCGATTTTTATCTTTTGACGAGCTTAATTTTAAATTTTAAAAAGTATTATTTTTATTCATTAATCACTTTTTCATTATTGAAAAATTGAAAAAAAAAATTTTTAAAATCAAATTCAAGTCAAAAATCGAATTTCGATCGACAAATAATAAAATTCAATAAATAAATTTTCGTTCTGATTATTTTTTTTTTTCACTTGGTTTAATAGATGACCCTCAGTACATGTCCAACTTTGTTCTTGTGTTAATGGATTTAAAAATTAGGAGACTAAATGAAAAGGCTAAATTAACAGCCGGTTTGATGATGGCCGATAAACTGATCAATATTATGTTTGAAAATGAACAAGGATTAAGTAAATTGAAAGTTGTACTTGGAATCGAATTAATCGAAGATTATCCGTTTGTATTCGCAGTTGTAGATAGATTTAATCAAAGAAATTTTCCGGCTTTGCTTGATAGGATCGGTTTTGATGTGTCAGGTAATTTATTGCTTGCTACAAAACATTTGAATTACCTTATGTTAATTTAATAAAATCCCTTAAACAGCCGCTGATGATGTCACAAATATAGAATATTTATGGAAATTTATATTCGAGAATAAATTAAATGTTTGGCAAGGTGATGGAATAACTAATTGTTTAACTTTTTTAAGATCAAGCCAAAGACTATACAAATTGATTGATAAAAGAAACAGTAATTTGACGGAAAGTTATGTGGGAAAAGTTTATAGCTGGACAGTAGATAATAAATATAAAATCAGAGAATATTTGCGTCTCGGTATTGACGGCATAATCACTAACGACGTTAATCGTTTAATAGAAATATTGGATAGTGATGAGTTTAAATCATACTATCATCTAGCAACAAATGATGATGATCCATTTTGTTTAATTCGTGAATTAGAATTGCACACTATTAGACAGAATTATGAAAAAATAAATAAACACAAACTGATTAATGATTTAATGATAACGAATTATGTGATGCAGGGCAACGAACAGCCATCTACTTTAACAACTAATCGACCAAAACCGCACTTAAATGCTAATAATGATTTTGAAATAGATAATCTAATCAGAACGGGCAACGATTTTAAGCGCAATTCATTTAGTGATTTTAATTTCAGACAATTAATTTCTCAATTAATTTCCTTTTTTATTCGACGAAACACGTATAATATGAGGTTAAACCTACAAGGACGTAATGCTGAACAAATTAATTGGGCAAATGGAAACAATTTTTAGCAAA
>BLXL01000226.1:0-15723 GCA_023170135.1 Acarapis woodi
TTTTATAAAATAAAATTATCAAAGTATTCAAGAAAAATAAATAAATAAAGATGGGTAAAAAAAAATTACATGTTTAGCTCTTTTAAGAAGTTCGTGTGCGCCCATTTTAATTTGCCTTTACCCTTATATTATCGGTCCATAAAAAAATTTTGTTTTATTTAGATTCGCAAAAATTTTTCCTTTTTAAAAAACAAAATTTTTGTCACTATACCGTATACAAATATTTTTGTGCACATTTCAAAAAAAAAATTCTTGATTATAAAAGACTTGGTTTTGATAGAAAATTTCAGTAAAGAAATATATATTTTAATTCAAAGTGCAATGTTTGAAAAGTGTTTTTTTCTTTAAAACTAAGTCAAAACATTCAATTTAAATAATTTTGTTGTTTATTTTTATATTTGAGAAAAATTCTTGATTAAAAAAACTGTGTCGCTAAAACAAAAATAATCAAAAAAAAAAAGATGTGAAATAGCATTTTTCATCTCCATAACAAAAATTGAAAGAAAAAAAATTTTAAATTTAAACTTCAAACTTCCGTTTTTAATACTGCTACTCTAATAATTGTTTATTGATATCTAAATAGATTGCGAACAATCAATAAAAAGCATCTTTTTTTATTCAAATTTTTGAATAAAATCTAATAATATCTTTATACTTACTCTTTTTTATTGCTAAGCTATATTGACGCGGTCTTTTAATCAAAATTTGCGTCGAAAAACTACTCTTTCCGATCTTATATTTTATATTCTACATTTTTTGACAACTTTATTAGTTTATATAATGCACATGTATTTTGATATTATTGATGCTTGAATAATGCCTTTATTGTTAATTTTTTATAGTTTTTATTCTATTTATAGACCGTGTAAAATTCTTAATTTTGTCTCTTCAATAAAAGTTTTCAAATTATAATTTTCTATAATCTATAGGTCTCTTTTTTTTTAATTTAATTTGCTTTTTATTTATAATTTCATCGATATGATTTTCATAATTTCGCCAATTTTTTTTTCTTAATTGTTCTCCAAAAAATCAAAATTCGAGATTGGCAAAAAATTAATGATATCAGACAATTTTTCAAATAATTATCGCTGATTATTAATCGCTGTCTTATCTCTTAGTTTTATTTAATTTCAAGCAATTTCATAAATTATTGAAGCTTTAGCAAGAATTGGCAACAAATAATTTTGCTATAGTATAAATTAATTGTTGAACTGCAACAAATTATTATAGTGCATATGAAATGAAAAGCGAAACTCGAAATTCAATTCCATTAATTCGTGCTTATTATTTTTTATGCTCAAAGGCAACTCATAAAAATGAGTCATAAGTGTTCTAGATTTTAATATATAGAATAATTTTATATATTTTTCAACGCACTAACAATTAAAGTCAATATAAGAGAAAAGGGCAACTTAAAATAGCCCTAGAGCGATGGCGTTTATGGTTCATTGTGTTGTGCGTACCAGTTGTGTGTTTGATTATCCATGATATTTTGTCATTAAAAATTTAGTCATCCACTCACTTTAAAAATCTAAATTTTAATAAAAAAAATCAGCTTCTTTCAAAAAGTTATTAACTTTTAACTGGAAGTTTTTGACTGTAAATTTTTGGCGAGAGAAATTCTCAAATGTTTTGCGCGAACAAGTGGATGATTTTTTTTTTTTTCATTTTTAATGTGTACTTCAGTCTGAAAATTCTTGCGAATACTCTAGTAGAGAATTAAGCGAGATTCTCGACAACTGACTGAATCTCGGGATAAAAAAAAAAACATTATTTGCCAAAAAAATGCTCGAAATCAAAGTAATAAACGATACCAAAGCAGTAAACATAAAATAAAAACTTAGTAACTAATAGCCTTGTTATTTATAAAACTTATAGTTTTTAGTTATAGTCTATGATTCGTAGATTTAGAACAGTATTTGGCGATAAGAACACAAAGTAGATAAAAAACAATAAAAAAATCTAAACACTGATGTTTTTTTTTTATTTTATGAGTTAGACAATTTTCAGTTTAATTCGAATACATATACAGGAACTTACTTATTTTTAATGGACAAAAATTTAACATCGTAGTTTTACTATATTTTGATCTAATATTAAGCGTAAAAATTTTTAACGCTTTTTCACACAAAAAAGAACAATATTTTTAATCTTGAGATATCCTAGGATTTAATATTTTTCAATATCTTGCCATCTTTTAGGCAAGATGGGTGACTATCATTTTATGATATTTAAACGGGCAGAAAAGATATCCATTGTCTTTTTTTGCACTCGAGCAGTTAAGTGCATTTGTGTAAAGAGGGAAGTTATTAACAATAACTTTTTTGATATTATTAAAAAAAATCTAGATTTTTTTAAATTCGAAAATTCGAACATTTAATGTTTTATTCAATCTTAAAATGATTGTCAGAGAAAAATTTGACTATTAATTGCTAAGTACGTATTGAATGCTTAAAAACATGAAAATTTTATAAAAAATGAAAATCATTCTTGAGACAAAAATAAAGACAAAAAACGAAATTAGCTGAAATTATAGACCACAGTTATCATTAAGCTAATATGAGGCCGAAAATTCGTTTTCAAATCTATATAGCAATGCTAAAAAAATTTTTATTTCGAATGTAAAAAAAGATTCGTGTTCGCCAAAAAATCATACACTGATTAAAAATTCTAAAACGACTTGATTGCGTAAACTTAATTTCATATAGACATTTGCTTTCTATTAGAATATAGAGTCATCAAGTTATAAGGTCCTCATAAAGTTTAAAAAAAAATTTTTGAATTATATATAAATAATATAAATTTTACCGTTTAAAAAAAAAATGCAAGTTTTTATGTGACATATGTATCAGACAGTATGATGACCGTTATCATCATTTTGTTAATATTTTGCTTGAAAAAATTTTATTCTCGAGATGTCAAATTATAGTGCCAATGCATAGATTTAATCATAAATCACTTTATTAAGGGACATAAATTCAAAATAAAGAAATTATATTTTCGATAAAGTGGAAACGATGATAAGTGAAATGATATAAAAAAGTTGAAAATTATTCTCATTTGAACAAGAAAAGTTTATAAAAATTTAGGAAGATGGAATAACTGCTAATTTAATAGAGTTAAGGGAGAATTTGATCTTTTATAAAATCAATTTTATCTAGCCTGCTAAAATTATAGGCTCATTGTCATAAAAAAGTTTAAAAGTATTTCTTAGATTAATAAGTATTAATTGATGTTGATTAATTAACATATAATTTTCAGAAAAAATGTAAAATCTCAAAAAAAAAATTTTATCACGTCTAATTCAGTTGTTTTAAAACTTTCAATCGAAACCTTAAATTTATAAAGATATTTAAATTTTTTAAATTAATTGATAAAAAAATATTGTGTTGAATAAATCATTCGAAATAGAAATATTTGCCAGTCGTGCGGCAATATTGCTGAATATATATGTGATGCATTTGTCAAATCAAATTTTGAATAATTATAATAATACGAATACTGTTATAATTAAGTATATATATTTACATGAAAATGAAAAATCTTATCGTCTAAAAAGCAATAAAAAAAATATTTTGGGAATGTTTTCTGGTTTAGAGTACTTATAAGATAAATATCGGCTTATAATTAAAACGTAAGTCCTAAGTACATTTGAGTTTTTAACTTTCACATATAAATTTTAGATATATAAGATTTTTAGAATTGTAAAAATTCATTTGAATAATTTAATTTCAATCATTTTAAGACTTGTGTGCTTTTTAATTATTTAACGCTTGGACAACAAACAAGTGAGCACTTTTAACCAAAATATTTGTAAATAAATAAAAACAAGATTTAAATCAAAAATTTTTAAATCTTGTGAGCAATTCTATTGTAGCCGTAATTTCGATGTTAAGCTATAAATTTCACGAAATCGACTAATTGAACACTCTTCTATTTGAAGAATCTAATTTTTTTGAGAATTTCAGATTTCTAAAACTTTTAAATATTTTTGATTCTCGAACTGGTTTAAGTTTGACTAAGCCAGCTGCTTGTGTTGTTGATAGGGAGAGAAATACACATTTTTCATTAAAAATAAAGTATACATTTTAAATTATGATATTTACGCTACACTGAACTTTTTGCAATAAAATTAAACAAATTTCGCCGACCTATATAAAGCGACACTGAATAGTGTTTTTTCGAACATTTTTCGAGCTATCGAACGTTTCACTCTTCTTTCGAATATTTTTAATTTGAAACTTTTCGAATCATCACGTTTGCATTTCTCTATTTACACACTTACTGATTGAAACTAGAATTTGCTTTAATTTTTTTCATTTTTAAATTTGTTTTGAATTTTTTTACGAAATTTTTTTTTCGAAATCCCGACTACCCTATTTATTAAAATAAGAATTAAATCTTGTCTAATAAATTCAAAATTTATTCCTTAAAATCAAATATGCAATACGTAAATTAACCAAAAACTTAGATTTACCATTCGATTTTATTTTTGATGATGACGATTGGTTGCTCAACGCTGAATTAATGTTTCAGTGGATAAAAAATATTTGATTAACAAATTTATGTTTTTAATTATAATGACACATCTTTTATCTTTTGAATTAATTGCACACTAATTATTTTTCAGATTTTTTTAGAGATTTTTTACGTTCAGACTTGTTTTAGTTTTTTTTATAAAACTATTTCCGTTTTTTTGAATAAAATCAAATGAGTAAATTTAATTTTTTTTTATAAGCCATAATAATTATTTATATTAAAAAGCCTTTAATTAGAAATATGAAAATTTTATTTTGTCAATACAAAATATGTTTTTCGATAATAAATTCCATAAATTAATAATTTTTATTAAAACTATAAAAATAATTTTTGTTATTTATTCTTGAAAATGTCATTTGATGTGTTAGGTTATTTAAATAACTTAATTGATTGATTTCGACTAATAAGTTCCATAACAAACATATAAACATAAGTAAAAGATAATCTACTTATAATAAACAAGTTCTTAAGAACTTAACTAGAGAGCATTTAAAATTAAATTTAAAACGAATTCTTAATGACTATACATGACTAATCCAAATAACGTGTGACATGCAAGGTGTGTTTCATTAACACTCTCATACAACAGAATGTTTATGAAGTTGAACAAGTTAATATGCTAATGTAGAATTATAGTTTCAAACGAATTTGTTCAAATACATAAGATTAGCATTTCAAGTTTTTTTTTTTTAATAATAGTCTCATATTATTTAACACAAAAATAATTTTAACTGTGTAACTGTAAAAATGCTTGATATATTGATTGGTAGAAAAAAATTTTTACTATCTGCTTAGATAGTTGGAGAAAAAGACTATGATTCTAAAAAATTATAGATTTCGATTTAGCAAAGAGCATAAGTGAGTAAATTAGACATTATAAATAAATTACATTAAACAGTAACCATAAAGTTACCGGTAGCAATTGTTCATAAGTTATAGTCACCAATTTTAGTGACTAAACGAAAAACTCAATAAGACAAGCTGACGCGTTTTAGCTAAAATGAAAGAGAAAATTTTTTGGTATCCATGAACGATTAGAACTAGAAACAAAGCTTTATTTTATAACCTTCTGTTCGTCTTTCTTTTTTTCTTCATTTTTAATGCTTCGGTTGACTCATTGAATTGGCCAGTTCGCGCGTTTAGTAAAGACATTGATACAGAGAAAGACTATTTTCTATAAAGTTTGCTGCAAAATCATGTTTGTTATAAAAAAATGTCTAGATTACATTGCTTGTGCGGTTCACATAGCTAGAGATTGAAATAAGGATCTTGTTTGGCCCCTTCTTTAAGCGAGCTGTTTTCGTGCATTGAGCTGGAAATCAGCCGAGGTGTTTTTTTCTTCTTTGCGACAATGCTAATCGAACCTGCTAATATAATATTAGCTTGTAATATTTTTTGACTTGTGCATTTACTTCCCTCTTTCGGTCTGGTGTGTGTGTGCTTGATACGTTTCGTTGAATCATTGCAATGATTTTTGATTTTATTTGAAAATATATACACATTAATGGCAATATGTATTAGGCTATTTTTCGTATTTTATTAATTACCGATTTTAATTCTATAATTTTTTACCTCAATACGTTTTCTACCTTTACTTTTGCCATATTTCACCGGTTTGAACGATAGCCTATAGCTAATAAGCGCATTGGTATAATTTAAAAAAAAAAAGCAATCAACAAGCAGTCGCCTGGCTCTTCTTATGCACAGTTGAATGATTAAACTGTGCATAACCTTTTTTTGTCTAGAAAATTGAACACTAGAGAAACAATCTACATATTGCCTAAAATATATAGTTTTAATTTCTAACCTCGCTTAAATGGCCCCACATACGTTTAGTAGCAGATCAACTCAAAAATAAGGTTTGACCTAGAGAGTATTCTAACTTAAGAGAACTTAAGCTAAAAATTTTCAAACCAAAATTTTTATAACATTAAAAAAAAAAGACTATATGCGATTTTTGTTAATTGCTTTGATTGAAAAGATATTCGGTCTTTATTAAGTAAGTTTAATATTGATTCTAAATTTTGTTTTTATTTTAGCGATTTTAGATTATGGTAAACACCGAATTTGTAAAAATTAGAGCTTAGCAACTTTCTAATCAGAACTCAATCTGAGAACACAATAATCAACAAATTACTTTAAAAACCACTAAAATTAATCTAAAAATTAAAATTTCAATTTTCATTATAATATTTGAATCTCAGAAAATTGCAAAAGAAATTTCGAAATTATTACTATTCAAAATTATTTTTTCCAAAAAAACTAAGCTATTGAAACAAAATTTCACTTTAGTTAGTTCAAAAATTGTAATTATTAAATCAATATTTATAAAAATAAACAATTAATCACCTTTTAGTTGTCAATATTTATGTCATTTCTTTTTGATTTCTTTATAAAAAAAAAATTTTTTTCTCAGCTTTAAATATTAACTTCCTATATTTAATTTTTTCATTTAAGAGAATTAAAATAAAAAAATTTTTTTATTGGATTTGTAAAAATTTTTATCTGAATTAGCTGATTGATTAATATTTCATTAAAATTTTCATGAAATTTATTAATTTTTTTTATTTTCATTTTTTTTCTTAAGGCATATTAAATATTTTGGTCTTGAAATAAACTGTAGCCTGTAAAACTAAAAATATTTTTTTCTATAGAAAAAATAAGTTTACTCAAAACAGTGATCAGATTATAAAGAGGTTTATCTCGGACGGATGATTGTTTACAAAATAAAAAATAAAGTCTTATAAAATTTCTTTGACTATTACGGCATATGTATACAAAGCTTATGTTGTATGGTAATTCAAGCAAAAAGGTAATGATAATTATTCTATAGCTACAAATTCGCGGTTGTTCCAAAAAAAATTGCTTAATGTTAATCCAAAATCTTATTAATTTTACTCTCAGCAAAAGGAGGTAACTTATACAATTTCAATCTCTTAACAATTAAAAATAAATCAATTTATTTTTCATTTCTAGAAAGCTATTTTTTTTATATCAACTATATTTTGAAATTGTCAATATTTTATATCTAAATTTTTTTACAATTTATTCCTAGGCAATTAACATTTTTTAAAACTCACATATTAACGACAAAAAATATACATCACATCGCTTATTTCATTCTGATATAAATAAAAAAATTTTTTTTTTTATAATTATTGATAATTAATAGCATTCGAGAATCTTAGTCGAATTCTGGTGTATTAGTCACATATTACGCATATTCATCAATCAAAAAATTTAAATTTTCAAGCAAAAATTAATTTGAAATTTTCAAAAAAAGCTGCAAAGCTCAAATATTTTTTTCAAATTCTTTCTATTTCAATTATCTTTCACATGGATCTAATCATTCGAAGATAGTCATTTGACAGAATTTTTTTTGCAAAGAATAAATAATTCGGACCAAATTAATTATGATAAATAAATAATCATTATATATCTACTTAAAAATTGCTTTGCACAATAATGAAAGGAGATCCAAAAAAATTTTAAATGTTTTATCAAGTTGGATGTAAAGATAATTATCTTTGTGTAGTATAATCTAAAAAATAAAAAATTTTGGTTGAATTAAATTGTCAACAATTAAATATTTAGGGATAAAATTAGAATTTCACTTGTTTGTGTAAATAATAAAAAGTAATCGTTATGTTAATTAATATTAATAATTGAATGTGTTCAAAGAATGAAGCGCACTAAACTCTTTAGAACTTATTCAACATATATAAAAAATTCATTTTTGAAAATAAACTAGCTAACAATCGATCCTTTCCTTCACTATTTTCTGTATCTCGATTTCAAATTTTCTAAAAATGGAATGAGTATTGGTTTCAATTTTTTTATTTCATAGATTTCTAAATTTTTCCCGAGAAGATTATAATAAAATATAAATTAATTTCCTGTATTTTTCTGATTTTATTGATTAAAAATAATGGAAAATCACTTTAAAATTTTCACAGTTTAATAAAATTTTTTTACAGTGGAATAGGCTCAATTAAGCAGCACGTGCAAGTGGTTTTGAAAAACGCGTCCGTCTTTAAAGAAATATTTCCCTTAGTTGGAAGAAGCATAAGTGATTGATAATTTTGTAAACAATATGGCTAAATTAGTGCTATATTGACCATTGATTATGTAAATTTGTGCCTTATTTAAATTAACTTTTAGTCAATACAAAAATTTAATTCATAAATCCCCGTTGTAAATTGGCTTTTTGCATATCTTATCAATTTTTCATCGTTTATTAAATTTGAATGAATCTTCAACAATTATTGATTCGCAATGAGCTTTTCAATTGTTAATATTTGATTATTTACTTTTGATAATTATTTATTAAAATCTATGTAAATCAATGGACCTTAAAATGTGTGGCGCACGAAAAAGTGATTTATAATTGTTTCATAAACTCGTTGGCGCAATATTGAATTCAAAGATTAGTATCCATCGGTATGATTTTAATTACTTCTAAAATAATAATAAAAAAGTATTCTTTCAATAATATAATCTAAAATTTTCATGAGATAAGTATGCATCAAAGAAAAAGTTGAAATGTTCACTGATAAATTGCAAAAACTTACAAACCTTAGCCATTTAAAATAGAAAAAAAATATTCATCACAAATTTGTGAAGCCTGCCTTTGACAAACCAAACTTTTCATTAATTCGTTAATTAGCAAATCTTTTTTTGTTTTCCAACAATTGATTTGCAATTTAAATTTTACATTTCAATTAGATTAATTAAGCTTAACTTTAATTATCAAACAATCAAATGTAAAGGGGTGGCAATAAATTGTTTCATGAAATAAATTATAAAATTAATGTTTGAAATCATTTTTTTATAAGAATCAAAATTTACATAATTTAATTTAAATTTCTTTCACTGCATATAGTCTCAAATTTGATTTCTAGTTTTTGAATATTTACCATCATATAAATTTAGCTAAGAAATTTTTATTATTTTTTTGATTAAATAAAAAAACATATTTGCGTAAGTTGTTGAATATGATAATAAAATATATTTATTTTTGATATGATTTCATATAATGGTATTTTATTATTTGTGTGATTGATACAAGTGCAAAAAAAAAAAAAACAAATAAATTATTTTTACAAATTGTTTCTATAATTTAAGCTGAAAACTTGTTTTTTTTTTATAGTTATTGGATATTTTTTTAGATAATATTTTACCTGAGAACTTTGATTTTATAATTTTTATTGATAATACATTACAGTACACAATGGCTTTTTACAATTACATATATAAATCTTTTCTTTAAAATTTACTCTATTGTATTTGAATTTATAATTTATTTTTAAATGATGATGATAATTAAATTCCTTATATGTTAGCCAATAATTTTTCCAAAGAAAATAAATAAAAAATTTCAGATTTATTTAGTATATTTTAGATTAATTTTTGCGACGGTGTTTATCGAACTATTACTTGTTCGTTTGTATACTCAAAAAGAAATTTCATCCAAATGATTATAGCGATATCTAGTCAACTTTTTATGTAAATTATGAAAAAAAAAAATTATTTTAAAATCATATTATTTTATTAAAAAAAGATTTTTGATATTATTATATAAATATTTTTAATATTTTCAATTTTATTTAAAACCAATATATTTTTTGTCAAGCATAAACAGGAATAATTAATCTATTTAATCTTTTTGATCCGAAAAAAAATTTGAAAATAATTCCATTTGAATTTTGTGAGAAAAAGTAGTTAAATTTTAAATTTTGAGTTTGATTTGAAAAAAATGAAATTATCTAACTTCTCAAGATTACTTTCGATTAAAATTTTGAAAAATTAATAATATTTTAATATTTTAAATAAAGATTTAAAAAAAAATAAAAATTCAAGAAAAAAAAGTGATTGAATTTTAGCTTCTTGTAATAAAAATATCTTTGAAACTTGACAAACAAGGTGTAATATTTGATAAATATAGTCAAATATAAGAAAATGCAAAAAAAAGAACACTATTTTTGAATAGATACAAAACTTCATTTCATAGTAACCAGATTACAGATAAAGGACTTGTTTGTTAAAGAATTTTTTCACTAATGAATTTTGATTTAAATTTGAACTCTAATAAGGATCAAAAGAAAAAAATTTCAAGACAAAAATTTCAAATATTTTGAAAGAATTAAGATAAGATAATGAAGTATTAAAATTTTCTGAGCTAAATCTTTAGCATCAGTAATAAATATGAAGATGATAATTCCTAGATTGATCTTTTAAATTTTGATTTAATAGCACTGACTTACGAGGCCTCTCTTATTATTCATAAAAAATCAAATATGTGTTCAAACTTTGAGAATTTCTAATTGTATATCGAAACATATTAGAGTATCTAAGTCCCGATGATACTTATATGCTCAATCCGTGACTAATCTCATGCTATTTGAATTATTAATAATTTGAAATGCTACAGTTTATATTAAAGAAATTGTATCTATCTATATTTATTTAATTATAATCAAATATTTATAATTAATAGTTTGATTTGATAATTTTACTAATTAAGAAATAGATATTATTTATACAAGTTGTACACTTAAAAAAAAACATATAAAAAATTTAATAAATTATTCATAAAGAAAAATGTGAAGCATTTATGACGCTTAATAAGCGACTATAAATTAGCAGGAATAAAATTGACAAGCGAAAAAAATAAACTTTAACGTCTAATTTAAACACTTATTGACCGGGATATCTGTCTTTTATAAGCTTTTTCACATATATGAACATTTGAATAAAAAAGATTGAAAACTTTGATTATTCGCTTGCAAAATTTCTTTATATCAGCACTGGTGACAAGAATCATTGTAAAATTTAAAAATTAGTCATAGAGATAAGTTGACGTAAAAATGTCAATTTAGCTGGGAAAGAAAATAGATCAAACAAATAATTTTTTTTGATATTTAACTAATCATAATTTCTTTGCTTTTTTAAAATTATTGAAAATTTAAACTATTCACCTTTAACTTAGAGTTAATAAAGCAAAGTAATACAAGTAGAAAAGAAATATCTTTATTTTGAATAAAAACATAAGCTTTTTTAACAATAAAGTTGATAAAGAGATCTTACTGATTTATTCAATTAATTTTTCTTGTTTTTTTTTGCTTGATTTTCGCTTTCTTCGACCACTTCGACTGTATTTCGGCTTATTTTTCGTGCCATAGATTGCCTATTGAAGATAAAATTTTACTCTCTCGTTCAAAGTTTTATAAACAAACTTTTTAAAATTTATCTTACCTGTATTGCTTTAATATCGTCATGATGCAACTTGAGATTTTTTTTATATCGCTGATAAAATGGAGCCATCAAAGCTTTTCTATTTTTTAAGTGAAAAAAATTAGTTGAGACTGATCAACAAAATTCTTAGCGAATTACCTGTTTGTTGAATGATCAAGACCTAAAGCATGACCAATTTCATGTGTTGCGACTTGCAAAAGATTAGTACCTGAATATGATCTAGATGTCCAATTTTCTTCTAAATCAAAATGAATATCACCACCGTACCTATTTTATTTTTTTTTTATTTTGTGTGAATAATAATTGAAATAAATTTGATTTTTTCCATAATAAATTCATTTTAATCAAAAGATAGTATTTTGATTTATATAATTAAATTCATAAAATTAATTACTCACCTTGGAAAATAACTGTGTGCTAAAGTACCTCCTTCGCCATCAAATGGATCGCTATCGCCATGACGACCAGAATAAAAGGCTAAATTTTCAATAAAATGCCACATTGTGATCAGGCAAAATCAAGATTTGTAATATATGACACATGGTCTATATTCACAGAAATCAAGTAAATAGTTGATACTTACCTACATTTATATCAGCATTACTTGTGACACGCCTAAATCTTAATGGACTAACACTTGCCCAATAACCAAACGCTCGCTTGAATTCGTTATAGACTGTTTTCCTATGCATATCATACGGCAAATTGACAACATTATAAGTTAATTCAAAACGTTTCCATCTGCTTCCTATTTTGAAGATTATAATAGAAAAAAAAAGAAGAAAATTTTAATTTAATTCGTGGCTTTAGTATTTATTTTTAAAAAGATTTGATGAGTGAAATTAGAAAAAGATGCACGGAAGCTAGACGTTCGAATATATAGAAGAACAAATTTTCATATCATTACAATTAGAAAGAGAAAGTCGGGTTGACAGTTAGTCATCAGGGAATCGATTTTAGATATAGCACTGATAAAATTACTGAATACTTTTTAAAAATATGTTATCATTTGCAGCTTTTTTAAATTCGTAGTTTGGAATTTCGTGAGCTAAATACTTAGAAATTAGCAATTCATTTCATTTAAAATTTTTTTCTTTTTGATTTAATAATAGTTTTTATGTTTTTGTGTATTGTAAGAAATGACACTTGTAAGTCTATAAAAATTTTGTTTGTGTTATCATTTGAATAAATTAGTTGGCTATTTTCTGATAAAAGAATGGCAGATCAAATTAGATATTCGCTTTTGATTCATATAAGTGAGTTTGCAATCACAATAAAGAGTAAACACGTTTCTATTCTTAGAATTAGCAAATATATAGGATAATTCCCTTGAGTTCAAAGATTTTCTAATAATAATTTAACACTATTTCATAATAAATGATTTTTATACTTTCATTACAAGTGTTCGCCAATTTATTTATTTATTTTTTTTTTTTTGATGGTTCTATTAAAATGACTTTCTGAACGTAATTTTCAAGTTGTAAAATCATCATTACTCGCTATTTTATACTTGTTTAACACATCATTGATAAAATTTGATTAATCAAAAAAAAAACCTCATGAATAAATAAAATAAATCAAATTATTTTTCCGCATACATGTTTTATATATGAAAATCGAAAATTGTTTTATTATCTCGACATGTAAGCATCTTTTCAATTCATAACTTTTATTTATTTTTCCATAACTCTTTTTTTTTTTTTGATCAATATTTTTTTTGCTGTAGTAAAAATTAATTTTTGATTTTTATTGCTCTAATTTCAAATTAAATAGTGCAAACCTATAAAATAATTTTGAAAACTATGAATATTTTGTAATATACGATAATTCTATAATTAATATATAGAAAAAATAAAATATTTGACAAAATCCTAATAAAAAAATTTGAAAATTTTTTTTTCAATTCTTAAAATCAAATAAAATAATAAAAATTTTAGTCAAATATAGAAGAAATAGATAAATACAAAATAAATTTGTCATTTTTAAAGACATAGATCGCAAATTTTTATATCGAATTTTCAAATTTCAAAATTACAATAAATTTATGCTAAGTGAAAACTAATAAACTTTCAACTTTATTATTTCAAGAATTTTTTCATCCATGATATACGAAATATTGCATACATATGTGTATCGAACACACAAATATTAAGAAAAAATCAGTACATTATCGATCTATTCTAATAAATGAAGAATTTAATATTCCCTAGAAGATTTTTTAATTCTAAATTCAAAAATTAAGTGCTTGGATAGAGTTTTAAGCATGCTCTGGCGTAAAAAAAATAAACAATTCTTCAGCGGTAAAAATTCAATAGATTTAAAAATTGAACTAAAAAAATTTCAATGCTAACAAATGATTTAACAATTACATTTTATTTTAACATAATATAGTTTTTTTAAACTTTTTACGTGATATTATGGCTGACAATTTAATTTTCAAGAAATATTCCTAAAATTATTCTAAATCTTTTTATAAATTTTTTTCAAAATATTTTTTAATTAAGAAAACGACAAAAATAAATGTGTAAATTTTTTTTGAAAATTTTGCATTGAATTGACTAGCATTATTATTGTTACCTTACACTTTTAGAACCAGAAAAAGAGTCAATTTTGTGATGAAATATTCATAAATGAATTCTAGTCATAGAGTTCAAATGAATTTTCTTTAATTTTCACTTTTACTCTGAAACTGATCAAAATATCTAAAAATCACATATTCAAGTGTGCACATATCAAATATATTACCTCATCGAAAACTAAATATTTTTAGAATCCATCATTAATGCTTTTTTTTTCAGAAAATAAAACAAAAAATGAAATACGTCATATAATGTATAGTCGTAAATGCATGTGATTTTGCACAGATGATCATTTCGAAACAGCTTAAATATTTTACGCACCACTTAACCTCTACATGTCACTGAATGAAAAAGAATTTAATTAAATACTAAAAAAATTTTCAGAATTGTTATGGAATTAAAGATGCATTCAAATTGATACTGTGTTTTTTTGTAGGATATTTTCTATAAATCCTGTAGAAAAATCTTTTAGCCGATGACAATATATTTGCGAAAAATTAGCGAAATTTTGTCAAATTTTTACCAATTTATCTTATTTTATCAATAATCGGTTTATACAAATCGATTTTGAAATTTAATTTTAAATAACTATAAAAATGATATCATTTCATGATATGTGAATTATTACAGTTGTTATCAAAATAATTTTTTTTCATCGAAAAATTAACAAAATTTAAAATATAATGATGAATAAAAATAATAAAAAAAGAATGATAAAAACATCTTAACTTTATTTTTAATATTTGTTTCCTAAAATTTTATAGCCTAAAACAAATACTTTTTTTTATAAAACAACTTGAAATTAGTTAACTAAAATCTTCCTATACAAAGATTTCTAACATACATGCCCATTTAAATGTGTTTTAAAAACAATTATTTATTGAAAAATTATCGTTAAATTTATTATTTATTACAAGCACTCATTTTAAAACAATGTAATGTTTCCGATATATTCAAATATAATTTAAGCATGTATCCATTACATTAAACAATTTATCAAATTTCAAACTTAAATCAAAAAAATTTGTTTGATTTTGTTTAAAACAAATGTTAAAAAATCGTAAAATTTTTAGAGTATTTCAAAATTGAAGTAAAGTTGAATTTCAAATTTAAAAAAAAATTATTTCGATATCAATCGAATAATTATATGGATCAGGCTTTCTTAAGAAAAAAATATGATATTAAACGGAATAATTTTTTGAAAATCTAGATATATCATTCAATTAAGTTTTTATAAATTTAAATTTTTTTTATTGCTGAATTTAATTAATAATATAATGAAAGCACCAAATGAAAATAAAATGAGCTTTTTTGAGAAAAAATTTAATTTTATATTTTAATAAGCTACTAA